>CAEFZX010003979.1:0-16490 GCA_903066825.1 Alfaro cultratus | reverse complement strand
AGTGATTGTACTGACACTTCTACTTGCTGCTCTCTGTTCAACAACCCACTGTTCGAGTTTGTCCTCCAACTGTAGCCGTCTTGCTTTGTTCCCTCGGAAACTCTGTTTAGTCTTCTTTACTTGGCGCAGGTCATCTTGTTGCTTCCTCCACTTCCGCACCATTGACTCCTTAATGTTAAATTCTCTCGCTGCTGCTCTATTCCCGTGTTCTAAACTCTGCGTCGTAAGCATGTCTCTTAATAGGAGCCATTTTGGGGTCTTTACACAAACACACAAATGGAAATGAAACGGCACGCTTTGCGCAGTCATATATCGCAGCATGCACCGCTGCTGCGGGGAAAATGAAGTCAGCGGCTGCTTACAGTAGTTGCGAGACCTGCCATGGCTCAATATTGGTTGGTCCATATATAAGGCGCACTGAATTATAAGGTGCACTGTCGCCTTTTGAGAAAATTGAAGGTTTTTAGGTGCGCCTTATAGTATGGAAAATACGGTAATATAATGGTAATGGCAGAATAATGTCGGAACACATTAAGAAAGATTAATAAACTTTATTTTCTAAATAACATTTTTAAAAATATCAAAGCAACAAATGTAGGTCGAAGACCTGAGTGATGTTGACCCCCCACCTTCTTCAAATCTAACAAAATTGGTCTCAAATGTTTGTGCTGGTTTGTGCAGAAAAAATGTTCATTTGTGCTGCTATCATTTCAAAGATATTTAGAAATGTTTCCAGAGGTCATGAAAGGTCAATCAGCTCCCTCACCTTTTTCAAATCAGACAAAATTGGTGTCAATCAATTAGACTACATTTGTGCTGGTTTGTGCAATAAAAATGTTTGTGATGTTTAGGCTTTGAAGATATTAATAAAAGTTTAAAGGTCGAAAGGTCAACCAGTCCCCTCACTTTTACAAAATCAAACAAATTTGGTGTCAAACGTTTGTGCTTTGTTAGTGCTGGATTGTGCAGTTTTCTTTTTTTTTAATTTGTGCTGCTATCATTTTATAGGAGATACGAAACATTTCCAGAAGTCATGAAAGGTCAACCAGCCCAACCACTTTTACAAAATCAAACAAATTTGGTGTCTATATCAATGTGGCTACATTTGTGCCGGTTTATGCAGCAAAGATTTTCATTTGTGCAGCTATCATTTTAAGAATATTAATAAAAATGCTCTCCAAGGGTCTTGAGAGATCCACCCTCCCTACCCCCTCGTCACAATTACAAAAATAAATACATTTGGTGTCAATAAACTCGGCTAAGTTTGTGCAGCAAAAAGTTTTTATTTTAAAAGTATAATTTTAAAGATAATAATAAAAAATCTCCAGAGGTCATCAAAGGCCAATAAAAACCTGTCATCCAACTTTTAAAGCAACTTCTCATTAAAAGTGTCATTATTTACCAAATGACACTTCATGACACCTGTAGGTATGTTTATAACAGGTGTTGTTTATCCCAATCATCATCCGAACTGATGATGATTGGGACCGGATGCCTGGGGAGAAAAAAACATTTCTGGGTGACTTCTTTGCCTGTTAATGTTGGAAGTAGAAAAAAATAGTAATGTCATAGAATCAGCTGATGTTGGCATTAACTGTGAAGCTGTTTTAAGTGTGGACTTAAGGTAGACAGACTACTTTGAAAGCTTTCCTTCCATTATCTGAACATGCTGATCCTTGCAGGGTGGTGAGGGGACTGGTGGTGCTCATCTCCAGCAGTCATCAGATGAGAGGCGGGGTTCACCCTGGACAGGTCACCAGTCCATCACAGGGCCCTGAAAGCTAAAAATGAATAAAATGTATGAAATAGAAATGGTAGATTATCAAGGGGAATAAATTCTGTCCAATTATTTTTAAATCAAATCATATTTATTAAGCACTTAGTGTTGGTAACACACCAGTTTTTGCAGTAAAACTGTGGTCAGCTGCTCAGTGTAAAAAAAAAGCCTTACACCATGAAGACGATGTGGAGGTTCATCCTCAGAACTGGTGTGGTGATCCTGGTGGAGCCAGAGCCTCTTCTGAGACAGGAAAGTCTTTAGGTTTTCTAATTCCTGATCCCTGGCTTCCTCTTTCATCTTAATTTGTTTAGACTGCAAAAATATGTTGAGGATAAAAACAATAATGAACGAGTTATAACAACAACTTCACAATATCAAAGTCTCTTTGGCATACTGAGTTTAATTAAAACCAAGATAAGTTTATGAAGAAAACTATATCAAGTAGCAACAAACGGAGCCTCCATGCAGTTATAACATGAAGCTGAATGATTGTTATAGTAATAATTAGAAAAGTCACAATAAAATTGATGAAATAATTATTTCTGAAACCAACATAAGTTTGTTTATATGTGTACTGCACTATTTATAATTAAATGAAGATAATTAGCATTTTGAAGCAAACTTACAACCAGCCAGCAACACGTTAGCAGCCTTCGTCGATCCGGGCTCCTTTAATGACCCACATTTAATTACCATCCGGTTCTTGTCCAGTTGTGTTGTCGTCTAACTCAGACTAGGACGTCACCAGCTTGAATTTACCAAAACTAGTATCTATTATCAAGGCCCTCTTTATTTTAAATTTAATATTATGCAAGTAAAAATGGCTAATTGGAACAGCGTCTGTTATCTTCTCTGGCTTCATGGCTGTTCTTCTTTTTTTGGCACGTTTCAAAAGAACTGAAAGTGTGCAATACCGCCACTATCTGGTCTGGAATGTGAACTGGAGCTAATGCCATTCACTAACAGACCTTACATCATACATCTGAAAATGGATTGGGTAAAGACAGCTTTCGTGTTTTAGTTAAAAAGCTGAAAACAGTGTTAGTGTTAAGGACAAGTATTGTTTTTGTTGTAGCACCTCTGTCACTAAAGTGTCAATGTTTGATATTTTTAGGTATGAACATATTATTTACTTTGTTAAACAACATTACATCAAGTTCCACTATAATTACTGTTATTTTTTTTATTATTTGCCATTTTAACAAAAATAGTAAAAGATTATTAAAGCACCTAAAATGGCATACTTTATTAGCCTAAAGTATACACTGAGATGTAATTTAAAACATACTGAAATTAATAATTTAAAGTAAGCGTTAAGTGAATTTAAAGTTCATTTTAAAAAATTCTATTCTGAGCATATATTTTCAAATATATGCTCAAAGATATAATAATAATAATACATTTTATTTATAATGCACTTTACATTCCTAAGAATCCCAAAGTGTTACAGAAGGTGGGATTGAACAACCCCAAAGTAACACAGATTAAAAGCACAACACAGATTAAAAACACAACAAAATCAACTATACGAATAAAACAACATAAGAGTTTTACAAAGCCTTTTTAAATAGAAAGGTCTTTAAGGCTCTTTTAAAAAGCTCATTAAAAAGCCCTATCTTTTAAATATCTTTAAAACAGATATTTTAAAGATATTTAAAATATCTTTTAAATATACACTTTAGCAAGTGTATATTTACACTTGAGAAAATACATATTTTGTTCACTTAAAGTATGCTTTTATTTAATATATTTCTTAAAAGTGTGTTTTGGTACAATTATATTAAAGTATGTTTAAAGTTATAATGTCAAAATTGGTACAAGCATGCTTTCAGTATACTTCATATATATTTATAGGTAGTACACTTAATACTTAGTATACTTAAAATGAACTTACACAAATGTATGTATATTTGAAATATACTAACGTATTTTTTTTCACTATGGCACAGTAGACATGGGCCAGTTATCAAACTATATGGAGGTTGTAAAAAGTTAGGGCTTCAAAATCATTAAAACCGTATAAGGTATAAACTTTCAGAGAAAGTGCTGACTGGAATTTTTTTTAGACTGTTTGAAGCATTGAGTAATACACCAGTGCCCCTCATCAATGTGGAGAAGATATTCTTTTACTCTGGGTAATCACACATGGGTCTGCACAACATCAGAAATCAAAAATGAAAATGGAATGTATCAGCATTAGGATTGAGCAATACAGAATTAGTGTCATCACAAACTTTTGTGGTACTATTGTGCTAAGGATAAAAGTGACTGTACTCCTCTTTTGTTTTTGATTTTAGATAACTGTGTACGACACAGTTATAGCCCCACAAACACAAATACTGCTCTTGAAAAACATTCCAATTTGTAGTATGCATCTTTAGGATGCCAGCCACATAAAAAGTGATTTGAATCACTACCATTCATTAGAATTTTCAATTTATTGATATTTATTGATTATCTTGTATATGATGGTGCATTAGGTCCAGTGTAGAAGAAGAAGGAAGAATAAATTTCCATCAAAAAACATTTTTAGATTAGTCTCAGAAATCCTATAGAAAAAAAATTTGAAATTTCCAAAAGCCTGAAGTTTCCAACTTCATGAGCTCTGAAAATTTCCAAATTTTTTCTAGGAAATTTTAGAGATTAATATATAAATTTCTGAGTTTTTTTTTCTCACAAAGTTTCAACTTGAAGCTCAGAAATGTCTGAGGTTTTTTTTAGAAAATTTCTGAGATTTTTGGCAAGAATGTACGTACTCCTTTTTTCTTCTAACTACAGCGACACTACTTTCCTGTTGTACCTATGGAAAAAAAAGTGTGGAGAAAATAGCAAAAATATAATCTCAACAAAAACACTTTTTGGGAAATTTTAAACCTTGTTAACTGGAATTTATTGTGATGGCGATAAATCAAAACTTATCACAATGAGACATTTATCACAATAAATGCCCACATCTAATAAACATGCACACATATTTCATTTTTACTTATAAACGTTTAGCTTTGAGAGTTAAAACCCACAGCTACACATCTAAACGCACAACTTCCAAATCTTCAGCTCCTCTTGGGTACATGTGATACGCTCCTATCTCCTGTGATAAACTACACGTTTTCCAGCCTCTCAGTGCGGCCTGTAGTAATAACGTGTCTCTTCCCTCTGAATCCTCACCTTAGGTGGCTGGTCGAGTGATGTTAAAGCAAGGATACGGAAAGATTATTAACACAGCTTCCATGGCCAGTATAATAGGTGAGTAATGATTGCATTCTCCTCTCTTTCTCTCTGGCGCTGCTCAATGTCACCATTTAATCTCTTGATTTGGCATGAGCCATTGGGCCAAGAAAAGGAGGGGAAAAGGGAAGGGTGTACACTTCAAGCTCAGTAGAAAGGAGATATTTGTTGCGCGGGTTGTATTATTATTTACAAGATTCTTGTCGCTAACAAGATTAGGCAGCTTTCACTTAAATTCAGTCACTCCAATGAGATCCAAAGGCATCTGCCGCCGCTTCCAGCAAAAAGCACAAAGTGTCGTGATTGCGTCTCTCCGAGGCACTTTTGCATCATAGCAAACATCCCCTCTCTCTGGAGCCTTGCAGCGGATGAGGAAGACAATCTGAGGTCCAACTTGGGAGGGGAGGGCTCCTGTGCAGAGGCAAAAAAAGAAAAAAAGAAACACCAACATGAGCCTTGTAGGCCTTGTTTGAGCAGCGTAAGATACTTTGAGAGTTTTGGTGAGGGCCTAGCAAAAGTCACGCCTGGTGCAACAGTTCATTGGCGGTTAAAGTTAAAGGTTAAAGGATTGGCCCCATAAAATGGTGTGCCATATGGGTCCCCCTCCTTCACTTTCTCTACCAGTCCCGATTTGCAGGAGGCAATCTGTAATACATGAGCGTGCTGGTAAATATAGGCTGCTTTAAGAAAATGATCAATTGCCCGCATTACGTCCAGCCCTTCAGGAATTCACTTTATCGCTCCAGACATCTGTTATAATATTGTCATAATGTGTAATCAGATGGGAGCCGTATGACCGAGTGGTAGCTGGAAATGCAGCCATAAACGTCCAATTAAAATGCACAATGACAGCTTTTTGTCCATCTGCTTCATCAAAGGGAGTATGTGTGCGTGTGTGTACGTATGTGCCCTGCTATCACCACACTTGCACACTTTCTGACCATCACAGCTTTATTCTTCCTTTCCTCAGTCATGAAGTCATTCAGTTCATTCAGTTCCATATATTGGAGTTCTCATTAACAGCCATCTTGTTTGGCTTTAACTTCTCTTTTCTCGGTTTTCTCAGTGGGGGATGGTTGTTTACTGCCCAGACCTGGTAGCTTCATATTGCAGCCTACTTCATGGTCAAATATGCCACGGCCAAATATTAGCTACACTGAAAAAAATAACTCTTTGGATGAACATAAAAAAATCATGGAAAGGATTTCCACCTGATTACTTTGCTTTATTTCAGCACTATGTAATTGTGTGTTACTCCAAATTAAAGCAATTGTGTTGGCTCAACTTCACTTTTAAAGTTGATTCAACTCATTTACAATAGTTGGACCTAATGTAATTTAATAGAGCAAGCCCAACTACTTTGCAATGTTTTGCACCAAATAATTGACTTTACTTGATTAAGATGAATACAAATTTAGTTGAAGCCACCTTATTTTGCAGTGGTACATTCACACTACTTAATTAAGTTGATTCAACTCATGAAATTTAAGTTAGCTCAACAAACATGCTTCATGTTGAAAGAAAGCTATTTAATCGTGTGGAAATCCTTTCCATGATTGAATTACGTTATTTCAAAGACATTTTTTATTTCTTTTTTCTCCGAAGACTTTTTGCGGCGCTAGTGGATTGTATTTTTTGCGATAGTAGGCAGACAGGAAAGAGGAGAGAGGGGAAGATATGTGACAAAGGTGGCCGGGACCGGGAGTCAAACCCACGACGTCCGCGTCGAGGACTAAGGCCTCCAAACGTGGGGCGTGCTAACCCCCTGCGCCACCACAGCACAACCCGAATTAAGTTATTTCAAATACATTTTTTTATACATGTATATCTAAAAAATATACATGTATATATTAAAATCACTTGATTTTATTGTCAATTTAAATCTGACCAAGTGAAGCAAAACAAAATATAGTATTTCACAACAGCAATATTTGCTTGTTACACAGAAGTCAAAGTATTGCAACCAAAGGGGAAAATACTCTGATCTCAAAACATAACTGATATATTTACAATCATGGTAATATGACATTGAATACAAGGAATTAAATAACATTTAATAAAACAAAAGTACACAAATTTCAAAGTTTCCAAACTGATTTTATCACGTTTTCGTTTGAAACATGAAATTATTGTGTTAAAAGTACATGATATTCTTTTGTCAATGTAATAACCCCCAAAGTTCATTTTTTGCAGTGTATAGACCCTTGGCTATTGAGAACAAGGTGTAGAACATGGGGGTAGTTTTTACCTGGCTAGCCCTGATCTAAAATAATAATAATAAAAAAAAACAGATTAGAAACTGAATCATTGATATCTATCAGTCTGGAAAGGGTTCTTTCTTAAGTTTTGGGACAAACAGAGAGAGACACTGTTTATGAAAAAGAAAACCTACAACAGTGACAGATATGCTTATGGGTGGCAAAAATTATTCCAGGACAGCGTTGTTTGATGAGTCCAGGAGGTTACAAAAGAATGAAAGGTCTCATTTGCTGCATAAAAGGTCAGAGTTCATGATTGAGCATTTTTAGAGGAAATGGGCAAAAATATCAACCACTGATGACATCCAAACCACTGATCAACACAAACATAAAGGTCCATCTCACATTTACCAGAAAGCATCTTGATGATACCAGAGTTGTGTGAAAAATTATTCTGTACTCTGTTGATTCAAAGTTAGAACTTTACATCATACTGCCAGTCAAACATGGTGCTGGAAGAGTGGTGGTGTGCACCTGACATGCTTCATTGGGGTTTTAAAAGTTTACTGTGATCAAATGAATGAATGACTGATACAAAGTACAAAAGCAAGTACTTTTCTGAAAAAAAAAACCTAAATGTAGGTTTTGGAATGTTCTCGTCAAAAGTCTTGACTTAGATTTGACTGCGAAGGCTGCAGCGTTACTTCAAACTATTCATGCTTAACTCTTCTCCCCCAACGTGGCTGATTTCAGTTCAATTCAGTCATTGCTACCAAGGGTGGAACAGCTAGTTTGAAGTGTCCATGCATCCTTAAGAAGCCTTCAATTCATGTATCTAAAATTGCGGCCTTAAAATGTTGTATTCATGTAAGAAATGTAAGTTGGCCTTAAATACATTGATCACATGTTCTTAATTTTAGGGCAGGACTATTTAATCTCGCCTGCCATTTCCGTAGACATCTTGCATTCTGTGAGGCAGTTGAGGTTATCTGTAACTAGCTGATGATATCCCTTTGCTAACTCGTTAACCAGCTATGTTGAGCCCATTGTAGGTTAATTGCAAATTTATTTGCCAGTTGACTGGGCAACGTTCATTTTCACCACTCATTCACTATGTTGCCAACCCATGCGAGACTAGGTGCATTCTGAAAGTCAAAAAATACTTTTGCCACTATATAGGTTTTAAATTTCATTCATAATTGTCTTAAAAAGATCTTTAAAAGTCTTAAATTAAACAGGTAAAACCTTCAGAAAGCCTATAGTTAATGGGCTTGTTAGCTATCAGTTCTCCTCCATAGGGCCTATTTCGTTTGTGTTTTTCACCTGAATACATTAAAGCATTATTTGTAATGTTGTATTTTGTAATTCCTACATTGTTTGTGTTCAGTATTAAAATTTGTTTGATCAGCTCAAAACATTCATGCAACAAAAAAGCAAAAAAAAAAAAGAAATCTATCATTGTTTTAAATTTCTAAAAAATTCAGGCGGTGTGTTGATCTTCATGATGGATTTATGGCTCGCTAACTCTGACCTGCATAAATCGCCTCCATGGTAATACGCTCTACAACAGCAGCTTCATTCTGGGGAGATGAGTACATCATTTGAACTTCTTATCTGCTCGGAAGAATTCAAAATGTAAGCGTGAGCGATAAAGAGCGTGTTTTCACCCAGAAATGGAGCAGTAAGTAGCTGGGTGAATGTTAAAGAGGGCTTTGGAGAACGCGCTGCCTTCGGCCTCCTTTTCCCTTCTTTGGGGGATTACTGTTCTTTAAGTCGGCAAAAAACATCAATGCACGTTTATTTAAAGGATGAAGGCATTTTCTGAATGATATTTTGGAGCCGTATCATTGGGTCTTGAGCTAGGATTAGTGCTGTTAGGCATTGCAAGCTCTCTTTCCTGTCCTGATAAGTTGGATTTCACCTTCAATATGCGTGTAAGCTGTGGGCTCTGCTCTTTCTCGCCTGCTCCTCTCAGGTCCTAGCCTGGCCTCATCCGACCCAACCCAAACCCGCTGCTACTATTCCCTTTGACATTCCACATGCAATACATCTCTTTTTTCATCATCCTTTCGTTTATTTCTTCATCGCTACAAAATGTTTTACTTCCAGCATGCACATTTTTTGACTGAATAATATAAGCTGAATGCTCCCAGCCATTTATTTCCCAAGACAGGTTTCTTTTTTACCTCTCCACAGCTGGCCGGTATTTATCATCCCGGTCTCACACTGAAACCATTTGGCAGTCAGATCAGTGGGTGATGAGGTTAACTACTAAAGTTGTATGTAACTTGGAGCCTTCCTTGTGATGATTAATCAACCAGCAGAAAATGAGCCCCTGTCCCAGCATCCCATGCAGTGTGCAGCATCTGTGATGGTCAGGGCAAACAAATGGCTCCCCACTTTTGTTGCTGAGGACATAGCATAACTGGGTATTATGAGCAATTAATTTTATATGACTTCATCCGCAGAGTTACCAGCAGCAAATGAAAGAACTTTTCATGTAATGCCCAGAAGCACAGCATGCTAGGCTGGCAAAATGCTTTTGGCTCTCTTTAGGAAAATATTTAAGTCTACAAAAGATTTGATAATCAACTGTTTTTGTGTTTTCATCTAATCATTCTAAATATCAAAGTGTGTCATGAAGAGTCTTGGTATTTTCAAAATTAATCTGGAAATGTTGAAACTCAGTCCAGACTCATTAAAAAACTGTAAAGCTAGTTTAGCGCTAGTTGGAAGCTATGATGCGTATGTTAGAGTTAGCGTTTTTAGCAAATGAAAGTTAGCCGGTACTGCAGTTGAATGCTAAAATCTACAAATACATGGGACCCCCACTAAGAATATCTTTAACTCCCTATTGTAATAGTTTGCACACCAAAACTGTCTTACTATACACTGAACAAAAATATAAACGCCCCATGTCACATATAAGAGTTTTATGAACATTTGGGTTACGCAAAATTTAGAGAAACTCAAAATATATTTTAAGTAATTACTGATCTTCATATCGGCATTGATAACATTGTGGTATAGCCATTTGTAGCGGCTCAAAAGTCATTTGAACATGATAGGGGTCAGATTGAGGAATTTGATTTTGACCAAGTTGGCTTCTCGTAGGCGGCTACGGACAGTCTGACCCTAACCCTAACCCCTACCCTGTGATGCGCCTGTTGTGCAGACCAATAGTTTCATCAACTGTGTGTGTTGATGGTCTTAGCTGATCCCGCAGATGGACGAGTCGGATGTGGCGATCTTGTACTGGAGTGGTCACATGTGGCCGACGAGGATGAGGTTGATTTGCAGTGTTGTAAACAAACTCTTAAACGCCCTAAGGTCCGATAATGGACATTGAGCCATGCAGCTACTGCTCTGGTGGACATCCCTGCATCCAACATGCCAATGGCATGCTCCCTCATAACTTGTGACATCTGAGGCATTATGACTTGTGACAAAATTTGACATTTTGGGGTGGCCTTTTATTGTCCCCAGTCCAAGGATTGTCCAGCTGTTGCTCATTTTGTTTGGTCAACCACTGAACATGCCCCACCCATGCAAAGAGTAAAAAAACAATTTACTGAGTAATGCTCACTGACAGCAAGTTAGATAAAAAATTATACACAAATCAAAGGAAATATTACTTTTGTACAACAAAATGTCAGCAAATGCTCATTTACAGTGTTAACTCCATATGGCAACAGTATTTGACATGGAGCATTTATATTTTATAATGTATACATTAATATGTGTAGTAGAAACAAGAGAAGCTAATATCTTGTTTTCTCTCAAGTTGGCCAAATCGCACTCATTGGTAACAATTTAATTTCCTTACTGAAGTAAGGTGTACTTGTCGCTTATGAAGTGAAAAAGTATTTCACCCACATCTTTGGCACTGACACCATCTTTGAATAAATGCTGAGATCGAACAAATCTTCTACTTTGTCTGGTTTCCAAATTTCAATTTATCATAGTCTAACACAGTTGTGGCGATTAGCATACCTATCAATGGGGGAATGTGCTAACATTAGATAATGTTAGCACATTCCCCCATTGAATTCCCCCTAACATTATCTAATGTGCTAACATTAGATAATGTGCTAACATTAGATAATGTTAGCACATTATCTAACATTAGATAATGTTAGATTATCCTAATCTGTCCTGCCCCCCCCCCCGTTGCCTGGGGGGGCAGGACAGAGACAAGTTTGGAATCTCTAGTAATTAGTTTAACATTACGATCCCATTCTCTATAAAAAAAAATATATTAAGTTGTCTTGGAATTTGTTGTGTTGGATTAGAGCTAAATATTATGCTGAACAAAGTGTTCTCTTAGCAATTGATTAAGACTTTATCAATGGTATACTTAAGAAAAGAAAATAATGGAGGACCCAGTTAAACAACTCCAGATTTTTTCACTTTAAAAAAACCCTCAAAAAACTATGTGTTGTCTGAGTGATTCCAAACAAATTAACCAAGCTGCGCCAGAAAGTGGCAACAATGTTTTTCTTTTGTCCTGCAAAAGGGCTAATCTCGGTCCTAGCTTCAAAGCCAGATTGAGCGTTTTTGCATTAGCCTTGTCCCACCCTAGAACATCGAGAGCTGTGGTTCCAATCACGATGGCCAGACAGGGCTGGTTTGGAGTCAGCTGTTGATTGGTTGATTGTTGATTGGTGCGTTGCCTGGGGGGGCAGGACAGAGACAAGTTTTGAATCTCTAGGTCAGAGGAGCACTAGACTTTCTCGATGTCCAGTCATATTCTTATCTATAAGTTTTTAATTGACAATAATGACATATTCATTTGCATTTTGTTTTCTTTTCAGTTAAAATAACATTAAACAAGCAGAACAGAGGATCCTCATTGTGCCATCACACATCAAGCAGATAAATATATGTGAAAAAAACATACACTGCCTGTGGCCCCATTAACTGCATATAAATAGTAAATTAATTATTATAATTGCACCTAAATTATGAGATATTCATCTGTGGTACACTGAATATATATAATATGTCAATATGATTTTCATGATTTCTTTATTGGTGTTGCATTCTATGCTGATGCAGCAATGAAGTTTGGTACCCAACATGATTTTGTTTGTAGCTACTTTGATCAATCACCTTTTTAAGTAGATTGATTTGATTCAATATTAGTTGTTGTTTGTAACGACTGCTAATTGTATTATTTAAGTAATTTTGAACTTGAATTATGAAGTGCACTCTTTTTAAAAGGATTTTTATGAAGTTGTTAAAACATAGCAAGTATGTATGTAATCATTTAGCTTATATAAATATAACACTTATATATGAACTTAAAGTGTGTTTACTGGCCTTTCAGGTCAGGTTGTTTTCCCTCCCCCCTTCATTGACACACTTGATGACGGAAGATGGCGAGCTACCCATCCACCCTCTGGTGGTAGGAAAACAGAACTACACTTTTCATACAGGAACCACATCAGACTCTAAGGAGTATTAAAAGGGAAAATAACTATTCTCCCTTTGTTCTTGGACCTCTTATGGACTCTATTAGGATTTGAAGTATCACTGATTATTATTATAATTGTTTTTGTTGGTTTGTTTTTTTCCTTTTCTTGTTTTTTGAGAACTTTATTTGTTTTGTTGTTTTGTTATCATTATTATTATTATTACTATTATTACCACTGCAATAAATAGCAGTATCAACAAATCTCTTTGTATCAGTTGTATTAATTATCCACCCCAACCATGACTCCCTGTCGTACCTGAACTTCTGATTATACAAATTGGTTAACACTACATTTTGCAGTCAGATCTGCGCAACTAGAAAAAAAAAAAAGCGTTACACAGGGCTGAAGGGAGCTGGGCTGGGTCAGGCCAGGACCTGCAGTGCAAAAAGACCTAAGATCAACATTACCAACAGAAAAAGATACAATAGAATAGTTAAACCTGTGCTAGTTTAAAAAGTCTCCTTGGTTGAGCTTCCTCTGATTTTCTCTCTTGTTTCCTCCAGCAAGTGACCCCTCTTAATTCATCTTAGTTTGGAAAAAGCAAGACAGTTGTATAAAAAAGAACTCAGAAGAATCCCTCTATTCTTACTGTGGTTTTTAGCACAGAAAACATTATTTGCCACTCTACAAATAATGCAGAGAGGGCCTTTGCTTGATAGTTTTTAATATCCTTGGATAGCGAGTCCATATTTATATGTTTTTGAAAAATGATGGAGAGGAGTGTGTAGACAGGAGGTGGACTTAGCAGAAAATACTTGTTTTGCAGTAAATTAGTATTGACATTAGCATTTTATCCCTGAAAATACGAGATTTGATGATTTCATGGCCCTGGATTGAACTTGTAAGCAGACATAAACAGCCAACAAAAGGTATGACTTAGTCAGGGGACGATGTGTGCAACCTGCAAGAAAATACCTGATGTAGTTAAGGGGGTCTTTGCAAGTTGTTTTGAGATTTTAATGTGATTTAAACAGATTTCTGAAAATGCCAAGTGACCAAAACAAAAAAAACTATTTTATTCATCAAGTCACTCAAGTTTTATTATAACCTTTGATTAGAAATTCTTTGGGCTTGATAGCTGAAATTAGCTATAAATTAACTCAACATTTTTTTTCCAAGTCTTTCCTTGTAAAGACACTTAATTTTATAAACATTTATTTCCTCTCTGCAGTGCCCCATCCTCAGAAGCAGATTTCCTATAACACATCCAAAGCTGGAGTTGTCAAACTGACCCAGACTTTGGGAACTGAATGGATTGACAGAGGAGTGCGCGTCAACTGCATCTCACCGT
Source organism: Alfaro cultratus (assembly GCA_903066825.1). NCBI lineage: Eukaryota > Metazoa > Chordata > Actinopteri > Cyprinodontiformes > Poeciliidae > Alfaro > Alfaro cultratus. Next base: position 2,516 of record CAEFZX010003979.1, on the reverse strand, counting down.
GAGTGTTTGCCGCACTTCACCTCACATACTTGTTCACCTTGTTTGATTGTCGTGAAGAATTGGGTGGTTAAACAAAAGCTGTGATTAGCGTATTTGCTATCAGAGGACGAGCTCTGCTTTGAGAGCGATGTGCTAATTTACGCCCATGAACAACACGTCGGCGCTTAATTAGACGAGGTCTTGAGGGATTAGTCGACTGAGAGCTTGCTCTAATTTTTCTGCTCAAAGCAGCTGCAACAATTGAGCCTTGTTTGAATAAAAAAAACAGCAGACCAGTTTTCTGACTTCTTCATCTGTGTGTTAAAATATGAGTGAAGATGCAGGGGTTGACTCTAACCGGAGCATCCTCAGTCCAAATCCATCCGGCTGCTCTGGGCAAACCAGGCCCAGAACACTTGGCTTTATTTATCATTGGCTTGTTTGCTAATATTAATTTGCAGAGAAGCAATTCTGTCTCTGTAATCCAATTCTCTCCACCCTTTTGCGAATAGGGTGTCTCAATGGTCCGCTGATTTCTTTGAAGTGATGGTTGGTAAATATGCATAAAAATGGAAGGGGTGTGAGGGGCAATTAGCGTTTGTGAGGCAGACTGGAGCCCGGTTCTATTGCCAATTTTTTTTAGCCGCAGTGGTGATAAGCTGCATTATCTAGAAAATTGGCTGAGGGAAAACAGCACCTGTGATTGCCAGGAGAGGTTCCAGATAACAGGGCGGTTGAAGAGAAATATAATTGAGGTGGAATACATTAACCAGGGGTGTCACACATAATCCTTGAAAGTGCTAATTTAACCAAACGTTTGAATTCTATTTCCATGGGTTGAAACAATGATTCAGTCATTGTCACACTAATTGTGCTGGTTGACATGTTTTTTCAGATGGAAGCTAACAACATACATTTTATGGTAAATTTGTACCTAGTTTCAGTTTCAAACTGAGAAACATATGCCTAAGTATAAGTAAAAACGGATGCCAGCAAATCACTCCAGACGTCTCATCTTACCTGTGGGCTCCTCTGGGGAGGAGCCAGTCAATAAAACACCCCCCCATACCTGCGGTAAATATCAATAGTGCCGTGTCACCACACATTCTTTGTGGGATAATTGGTTTTATTTATATCACCGAAGTGATGTCTCTGAAACAACACTGTCACTCCTGGCTCTGTGCTGTGATGCCTTCTGATTTCATTGTAGTTTTTTTTTTTCTTTCCTTCCCCTCTCTCTCTGTTTGTCTCTCTCTCTCTTTCTTTCTTTGGCTTTCTCTGTTTTTCAGGGGGATTGTTGACACCCCTCTCATCCACTCTGAGGATCTAAGGCCTCTGGTGCAGCGCTGGCTGTCAGATATTCCTGCTGGTAGACTGGCTCAAGTGACAGATCTGCAAGCCGCAGTGGTCTACTTGGCATCTGACGTCTCCGACTACATGACAGGGCATAACTTAGTCATAGAGGGTGGGCAAAGTCTGTGGTAGAGGCAGTACATGAAACTTTTTCCTCACTCCTCACTCTTTTAGAATTAAACTTGATATTTGGAGTTTTACGAGATGTTGCTTCTCTGTTTGGTGTCTTAAATGATACAACTGAACTTTTAACAGATGAAAACTGTTAGCATATTTTGTTACACTAAAATCAAATCCTTGTATTTTATCTTGATATATGTGAGAGTGATGTAAAAAAACTAATAAAAAGTCTGGAAAGTGCGGCATGTTTGTATTTACTTGAAAACACAAGTAAATACATGTGTTTTCCATATCATGTGTTTTCAGGCTCACAGGGCTCTTTTAAAGCCCAATCAAGTGGATATATTATTATTAGGTTATTATATTAAATATACTTTCTAATTTCCTTTTAATTTGGGGCTCTGCTCTTTATGGAACTTCACCTTCAGGAACTCATTACAACATCTCTCTGCTATTAACCAACGTTTTTACCAATGTTGCACCGAGAGTTAGCTCCTACGATGAGCTCATCAGACGCGCAGTTCCATTTGCTGGCTAGCTTCTTCAGACTACCCAGCAGCTAATTGCATTAACTGCTGAAGAAGTTGAGGAGTCGAGGGGAGTGCTCCTCTAGGAAACAGAAGCTTGGAAACTGCACGTCTGAAGAGGAGATGCATCTTGAAGGTGGAGCTAAGTCCATCTAGGTCAGGGGGCTGCAAACCAAAATGTTGGAAGAGCCATATTGGACCAAAAAAACAAAAAACAAATCTGTCTGGAGCCGCAAAAAATTAAAAGCCTTATAATGAAAACAAAACAGGCTTTAAGTTAGCCATTTTAGCCTATTATCAAAACGACTAAGTGCATACATAATTAGTATTCATGATTAAATGTTTATTTTCCCTGCAGTGAGTCCTGGACGGAATGACGCACCATGTAACTACTCTGTTGTACGATGGTGCTTTAAATTTATCTTCCATTACAATATTAATATTTTATGTTGCATTGATAAAATTAAAGAAATACAATAAAGAAATCAGATTTTTGATGTCATTTTTATGATGAAGATCGACAGGGAAAGGGTCATT
>CAEFZX010003974.1:0-29647 GCA_903066825.1 Alfaro cultratus | reverse complement strand
GGCGGCTGGTATTTACACATAAATGGATGGGGGTTAACAGATAAATGGGGCGTGTAAAACAAACCTTTTAAAAACGGGTTTTTTTTTTTTTTTTTTTTTTTTTTTTTTTTCAAACTTGAAACACCTTGTCTTTGCAGATGGTGGAGATTCTTCTCCATTTTACAGAGTATGCTGTGAAGAAATGCCCAGAACAGGGCAAGCTGCAGGTCATGGAGCAGCATTTCCAGGTAATGGAAACACGTTGGCTTATTTAATCTGTTTAACTGTGAGAATAATCAGTGAGACTGACTGACTATGGAACCTCTGGTGACCACATTTACTTATGTTTTTAATCATATGGAGGGAATGTTCGTTTGTAAACACGATGGATAACGTGACTGCTCGAATTACTCTGTCACTGGTTGCCATGGTTACCCCCATTTATCTTGCTGTTTCAACATTAACCAGTATGTTGTTAAATAACATACAGTCTGTTGTATGTTATTTAAATAGTCACACTGTAACTATTTATTACAATGTAATAAAGTAAGTTATACTACCAAATTGACATTAGTGATCCATTACATGAAGGTTAGTGGCTGAATGATGAGAGAAAATGACCCAAACTTCAGCAGGCGGACATTACCTACTAGGAATATTAAAGCAATTGTGTTCACAATAAGATCATCAGCTCTCAATGAGATAAAAATAAGACGGGGCGTGCTGTGGTGGCGCAGGGGTTTAGCACGCCCCACGTTTGAAGGCCTTAGTCCTCGACGCGGACGTCGCGGGTTCGACTCCCGGTCCCGGCGACCCTTGCTGCATGTCTTCCCCCCTCTCCCTCCCCCTTCCTGTCAGCCTACTGTCGCGAAAAAAATGCGAGCCACTAGCGCCGCAAAAAAACTCTTCGGAGAAAAAAATGAAAAAAAATAAAAATAAAAATAAAAAAAAAATAAGACAAAACATATCCATGGTGAGGAAGGGCGCTGCCTGGTGTAAAGCCTTTATAGGGTTTTCCTAAAACAGTAAATTTCCATAAAAATAACGGGATTCATATTTACCGTGCAAAGGACAAATGAAATTTCCTCCTATTTTGGTCAAATTAATGGAAAAATGAACATGTAGCTGCAGGTGGTAAACTAAGCCATGAGGAATTAAAAGTGCAGCAGGCTGAACTGGAGGCTGTGCAGATGCTGCCCTAAAAATAAAACCTATGGGGGCATTCTGAGTTATTTACCGTTTCTGAAAGTGTGGCTTTCCGATGGTGTCAAATACATAGAAAAAAAAAAAAAAAAAAGAGTAGCATTTGTCATTTGAAAGTCGCCATTCTGCAAACAAGATAAGTGAGAAAACAGGTATTGATGAACACGTTATCACTTTACTTACTTGAGCTCAGCCAGTTATGCCTCTGACTGTGTCTGGCATGACCAGAATGGATTGGTCTAAAACCTGGAGTGTCAGAAGATTGATTTGATTGTTGTGAATGAAATCAATGTTGCCTGTTTATCTCTGTGCCTGGATCAGGAAGTGGTGCCAGTCCTGGTGGATTATTGCCTCCTGCTGCAGAAGGCGTGAGTACATGTGTGTGTTCATGCTGTGTCTGATTGTGTTAATGACGCTGACCTTCTGAAGGCAGGACAAAGCCTGACTATGACTAGAATCACACAAACCTTCCAATTGATCCTACTTATCAACCAATGCTTTAACCCCAGTTTATTATTCAGAATAGTTTAAAAAGCTTTCTATCTAAGGAAACCCAGCAGATTTTATCAAGTCATAAAAATCTATCCAAACTAAGATGGTCCTATCAGAGGTAGTAATTACCTTCTGTTTAAGGTCACTCTACAACATCTCAATTGTATTTAAGTCAAGACTTTGACTAGGCTATTTCAGAACCGTCATTTAAAAACAGTCAGAGGTGAACTTTTTATGCATTGGATTATTGCCCTGTTTCATCCACTAAATGTGTTTGAGAGCAAGAAAATAATATTCTTCTTCAGATTTTTTGCCAGAAAGTAGAATTCATTAAACCATCACACTACCACCACCATGTTTGGCTGTCGCTATGTTTTTTTTAAAATGTTGTGTTAGTTTTACTCCAGATTTAATAGGACACACACCTTCCAAACAGTTCCACTTGTTGAATATTTTCCCAGCAGTCTCTGGGATCATCCAGATGTTTATTTTTGTAAATGTGAGACAGGCCTTTGTGTTTGTATTTTTTTTTTTCTTTTGTTCTTCTCAGTCTCTCTTTGTTATTGCTGAATCCTGAACTTTGATTGGGCATCAGTTGTTTTTTGGAAACTGCATTTTGTATTCACTTGGGTTATTTCTGTTGGATACTTAATTTTTTCTGATGATCTGATATTTAAGTGTGACAACAAAACAAAAAAGCATAAGGTAGGTTGGTAGGTAATATTATTTATATAGCACATTTTCAGCAACAAGGCAGTTCAAAGTGCTTGATGTCTGTTATGTTCACAACACATTTGGTGCCAGAAAATGGGCAAAGACCAGAGCTAACACAATAAGGCAGTCCACACAATTTCTATTTTAATATTGTGACAAAGAGGCTGACAGTGTTTGGTGGTTTATTTTACAACCTCCATGAAGTGGTCAGTGTTGGTTCTCTGACCGTTGAGAGTGAAGCTCCTTGTTTCACAGTGACCTGCTGTTCAACCAGCTGTACTCTCGGCTGGTGGAGAACATGGTTGCTAAGGGCGTCTTCCTGGAGTCACTGGAGTCGTACATCGTCGCCAATCGGCTTGGTCACATCACTACGCCTGTTATGAAGGACCTCCTGGCACATTACCATGACAACGGTATGATGGACAGCCTGGAGAGATGCATTGTCCATCTGGATGTTACCAGTCTGGACATACAACAGGTGTGTAGATGTACGATGACTCCTGTATATAGAACACAACCAGTATGAAGTATGAATGTTGTCTCTGCTTGTCTGTGTGGCTTGATGAGTAAAGGTGGTCCAGGTGTGTTGGAACAACCAGCTCTATGATGCAGTGATCTATATTTTCAACCGAGGCATGAATGACTACATTACTCCAATGGAGGCAAGTTTCACACAAACAGCGTGTTTTTGTGATTGACTGAACTGGACGTTGAGGATTATTCAGGTTCTTCAGTGATCAGATTGGTACAAAGTGCTGTTCAGCTTTCCAATGTTTCAGTGTTTCTTTTAGATAATATGTTTTTTTTTTTACTTTTGTCAGTTTTTTCATCATGCTTTTAATTGAGGAAATTATAGGTACTTCAGTAGATCTAAGCTGCATTCTGTGTGCTCTGATATAACGGACCAAGAGCCCTCCTGAACTGTGCCTTTATTATTTCAGAAACTCTTTTCAGTGATTGGTCCTAGAGTCAGAGAGGGGAAGAGCCTAACAGGTGACGCCAAGCACCACAACCACACTGGAGCTTTCCTTTTTGTTCTTTTCTTTCCTTTTCTCTTTCCTTTTTGTTCTTTTCTTTCCTTTTCTCTTTCATTTTTGTTTTTTTCTTTTCTTTTGCTTTCTTTTCTTTCCTATTCTTTTTTCTTTTCTGTTCTCTTTTCTTTTCTTTTCTCTTTTCTTTTCTTCTCTGTCAGTATTTTGCCACAAAACATATTTAAATAATTTTTTTAACATGTGTTTCCTTTTCTTTAGGTGATGATGTGGTGATGGGGAATAAATTACTAGTTTACATTAGGTAAATCTTCCTGATGCGGTTATTACCCTGTGTGTCAAACTGCTGTATATTAGAGGCTTAGCCTGTCTCTGTACTTACAAAAATGCATAGAATATAGTGACTACACAAACTCATATTTTTCGATTTATTTATTGATTTTTGATGTGTTTTATTTGCTTTAACGTATGTCTGTATCACCCTCACCAGTTTTTTTGTATTTGTTCCATTGGGGCTTATTTGTGTGGTTTTACTAACTGAATAACCGATTAGCCTGGAAACATCAGAATAAAACTAGCTTAAAGTTCAGTGGAGTCTTTTAGCTGTGGATGCACCGACCCATTTCTGAGGTTTTCGTATCGCCTGATATTGATCTGATACAGAAAAACACCAGAATTGACTTAAAATGTTTATTTTTTTGAAACACATACATAAATGTACCAAATTACAAATGTATTTCATAACTCTGCACCAGTACAGAGTTATCAGAGTTGTATTTGACCAGTACAGCACAGTTAAATCCACCAACAGCTTCACAAGCTTGGTCAAACATACAAAAACAACAACTTTAATTTGTTCAGTCAGCGCAATATGAGTATAACAGCCAATGTGAAATAAATAATGAAGGAACAGAAAGTGACAAAAACAATAGATTGAATACCTTGGTCAAACATGTAAGGATAAACTGCAACAAACCTTTTTTTATTATATTTAGGAATTATAAATATAATGTAAAATAAATAATAAAGCATGACGTTCAGAGCACAAGGCATAGAATTAGACTGTATAGATCTGCCCTTATGGATTGGGCACATTGTCACCGATACCCCATCTAGAATTTTTTTTTCAATATCCAATCAGTGCATCTGATTGGATATTGTTTTTTGTTAAATAAAACTGCTTGTTGAAATATAGCTCTCTGCATACTAAAATCAGAATGAAATTGCGTCACAGTGCTCTGATCAGTGAACATCTGTGTGTGTGTGTGTGTGTGTGTGTGTGTGTGTGTGTGTGTGTGTGTGTGTGTGTGTGTGTGTGTGTGTGTGTGCGTGTGTGTGTGTGTGTGTGTGTGTGTGTGTGTGTGTGTGTGTGTGTGTGTGTGTGGATGAAGCTGCTGTCTTGCTGGAAGAGCCTATCCGATTGGAGACATCCCTGAAGATCTGGTTGTTCAGGTCAAATACCAGGTATGGTCAACCTTTCAGACGGCCAGTACTCTGTGAGAACAGCACATGAAATAAAGTGATGTTGATTTTTATTTTTACTGGTTTTACTGGTATTTAAATCGAGTGAAAGCAATCTTTTGGTCTCTACAGGAATCTGCATTTCAACAAAAACAGTGTGTTAAGCTCATTTCGTTGTGCATGTTGTGGAATAACTTCACTCTACGATCTTATTATGTACCTGGAGTTATTGAAAGCAGGCGGTTTATTTGACATTTGTTCGTTTTTGTGTGTCTGCTTGTGTCTGATCAGGTGTTTGAGTTCCTGATCCGTCTCCATTCAGGCGACTCCTCACAGAAGGAGGAAGTCTTCCCGTTTATTCACACACTCCTCCACTTTGACACTCGGGAGTTCCTCAATGTTCTCGCCATGGTGAGATGTCTCTCTGACTGTCTCTCAACTGTCATTAACAAGCTGTTAGTTATGCTGTGTTTTTATTTTTTAGGTTTTTATTCAAAGTTCGGACGATTTCAGATTGGTTTGAGTATATAAACTGACACAAAAATCTCCAGTTAGTGTCCAGTGAATTAATAAAGTGTTGTTTTACATCTGGACACAAATATAAAACATATAACCAGACATATAAAACTTTATGCCAGATAACACATTATTTAACCACAATAAGCCACAGAGGTTGAGCTAAATTACTCACCTGAAACAAAGCCAGTCTGAATGTAAACTAGCTAACTGGAGTCACCATGCAGCCCGACCAAACTCTGTATGTTAATATTTATCATTATGCAAGTCAGAGGAATCTCCATTGATGAGAAGGGATTTTCCCAACACGAGCTCATGCTGCGTTCAGGTACAACTGGGACACTAAATCTTATTCTTTGATATGGACACAGATAGGCCTGTTGCAATAAGCAACAACTCAATTAATCACATGGTGAATAAAAATATCAATAAATGTTTTCACTAGCTCTATTGTTGAATGACAATTTTGTTTACAGAGACTTCATTAGTCATTTTATTTGTTGTTTTGTTTATTTATTGTGGATATTTAAAATGTCTTCCAGTTCCCGTGTTAAATGTTCATTTGAATTTAATATGAATTCATTTAACATGTGCTTGTGTTATTATTCCATGTGAATTACGGTATATGACTTGAGAATGGCCTTAAAACAACAATCTTATTGTTTATTATTGTTTATCACAAAAACTTTGTCCAACAAAATAATCTATGCACTGGCTGTGCGTGGTATACTGCCTTCATCATTGAAAAAACCCGACAAAATCTCCTACAGAATCTTTCCACTTTTTTTAAGTTTTAGAACATAAAATCGAATTATTTTCAGAAATGGAAAGATTCTTTGTTTAATGCTGACTGAAGTAAGAAAATATGTTCTTGATTGGAGAAATGTGTTTATGTCTTCCAGACGTTTGATGATGTCCAGAACGACAAGCAGGCCTTGGAGTACCAGCAGAGGATAGTGGACATCTTACTTCAGGTGAGATTCAGGTTTGAATCTGCTGTAATGAAGCCAAAGTGCAGCTTCTTCAGGTGATTTACAACTGCTGGTTGTTCACTGAGGCCTTCTGAGAAACCTGTAATGATTATGACCAGAGTCTGAAAATCTTTCATGATTAATTTCACTTTAATTGTTTGTTTTCCTCTGTGCATTAATTAATACACCGCTCATTTGTTTTAATGAAAGGTAATGGTGGACAACCCTGACTTCACTCCCTCACAAGTCGGCGGTCTCTTTACCTTCCTGGCCCGGCAGCTGACCAAACCAAACAACACACTGTTTGTGAACAGGAACCTTTTTGATCAGGTATGTAGATATTTCTCTACATACCTGATTTCTCTGGTTCACCTTGAAGTGAACCAAAAAGCCTCATCAGGCCCATTAAGACTAGACCCAAAATGACAGAAACTAAGCAATAAACACAGACCCATATGTTCTTAAAATCTCCTTTAAGATAAACTCCAGACACACAAAAACAGTGGAATAAAATATTTGATTTAAATGAAATGCTTCCATCTGCAAATTAAGGTATAAAATCATTGCCTTCCTTTTTTAAGGATTCAGAAGCTTTGCAGCTTTAGTATTTGTGGTGACAGCTCATATTGTCAGCTTGCTGCTCAGACAATTCAGCTCAGTGACATCATCAGCAGAAATTAGACCGAACTTCAGAAAGAGGAGAGACGGAAGTGAAACTATCATCTGACCAGATATATTCCCTCTTCATCAAAACAACCTCACAGGTTGAGAATGTTCCAGCTGAAGAAACGTTTTTTGAGCTGAACGTCTCAAGCCGAGACATTCATCTGCAGAAGCGACAGGAGATGGAAGACAGGCACTGTGTTGAATTCCTTGTGTCTCTGTCTGTCCTCTGTGTCTGAAGGACGTCTGTCTCCTCAGGTGCTGGAGTTCCTGTGTTGCCCTGACGATGACTCTCGACATACTGAACGGCAGCAGGTACATGTCAACGTAGAACCGTGTCTGCCATTCACACACTGTATGTCTTTAAAAACATGCAGGATCAAGCACACCTATTCTGTCAGAACGCTTTGCATGTGTTTGTTTTGGTTTTAACATGAAAATGTAGCACAACAGATAATCATTCTGAGTCATGTGACCAATGCGATGTAGAAACAGCTAGTTCTGTCACAATAACACATTTTTCTGGACAATAAATCGTTCCAGACATTGTTGCGATAAAAAATAATATTGTTGTTTTGAGTCCATTTTCAAGTAAAATAATGGTAATGGCGCAAGAACACATTCAAAGATGAATAAACTTTAAATTGTAATGAACATTTAACATATGAATTGGAAGACATTTCAAATATCCAAAGTAAATAAGCAAAATAACAGAAAAAACAAAAAGAATTATGAAGTATCTGTAAACAATACTGTCCTTCAACAAAAAAAAAGGGCTAGTTTAGGCCAAAGCATCGTACTGAAGACTTTTGTCTTCCAGTTTTTGGTTGAACGACGGAGAAAAAATAAAATTGTGCAAATGGAAATTGTTGAATTTGTTCAACATAAAATAGAAAGTGTCTGTCTACAGAGTTACATCCAGTAAGTCCAGGTATACTGTTTGTAAAGTCATTTATAATGTTCTTTATGGATTCTTACCACACAGCAGGAAATGTTTACTTTTGCTTTGAAACGGTTAATAAACATCAGTCAGTGCTCTACAGGCACAGCTCAAAAATGTAACATGAAAGAGTTATATTTTTCATCCCTCATTTCAAAAGTCATATTATATAAATTCCTCACACAGACTGAAATATTTCAGGTCTTCAATACTCTGTATTTTCATGATTCTGACTTGGATAACAAAACCCAAAATTTCTTGTCTCAGAAAACTTGAATATTACATGAGATGAATTTAAAAAAAGCAATGTTTTGAACAGAAATCTATTCATATCTATAACTTGCATGACTTCCTTCACCAGTGCAGCATGTCATGGAGGAGACCAGCCTGTGGTTCTGCTGAGGTTCTGGAAGTCCAGGTTGCTTTTGATAGAGAACTTTATGCCATGTTCTATCTGGTTCTGATGTCTCTCATCTTCCTCCTGAGTCCAGAGTTTCTCTATGTGGTTCTGGTCAGTCCAGCCGAGCTGACCAAGCTCAGTACCAGCATGGTCTCTGAAGCAGCTTCTTGTTGCTGCTGGTACTGTTAGCAGCAACACGTAGCGAGTCCTGCTGGGAAATGAATCTTGTTGTCCTATCAGAGTTTCCTGAGAGGCGGGTCAGGGCCGGTGTGGGGAGAGGGGAGAAGAGGCAGGCGGTCACCTTGCTGTTTTCTCAGCTGGCAGCAGTTATTGTAGCAATGTGGAACTCAGCTGAACTTCACGTTCTCTTCTTATCTCAGCTCAGAACCAGAACTCTTTGTTTTCTGCTGGGCTGGAACATCTTGTTTCCTGTGTTTAACAGAGGGTCATTGGTTCTGACTTACAGAAAAATATAGATGTTTGGTGTCAAACGTTATGACACTAAGATTTATTAAGTCAGAATCCATCTACTTGGAAGAGATGCTTACGTTCCCAGATAGTTCAGAGGGTGAACTGGCGGTTCTGGTTAACTTTAAGTCATTTATTAAGCGTGACTCTCATCTCCCCGGCAACCTGCTGGACAGACTCTGACATGTATCGTTTGTTTCTCTGCTTAGGTTCTGCTGGAGCTGCTGCAGGTCGGGGGTGTGGTCCAGTTCAATGAAGAACGGCTCTTCACGCTGGCAGAGAAAGCCAAGTTGTAAGCAACTAATCAAACATGGTGATCTACATCTGAAGAGCTCTGTTTAAACATGAAAATCACTTCAGCATGTTTAGGGTGGAGGAGAAGGGTGGATGAGCAGTGCCACATGAGATTGTGATTGACAGCTCTAATATGTTGGTAGTGATTAGTTTCTTGTTAGCACTGGGAGCAGGCAGAGGAGTTCAATTTTTTCAGAGACTATCTGTTTCATACCAGACAGACATGACATGGTGACAGTTTCAACAAATATGTAAAAAAAAAAAAAAAAAAAGTATTTTAATAGAAGTGACATTCTACAGCTTTAACTTGTGAAGAAATCAGAATTACATCTTGATGTTCCATTTCGCCAGTGGTTATTTCTGCTACATGATGCTGTCTGTGTTCTGTCCTCCAGCTACCAGATCTGTGAGTTCCTCTATGAGAAAAAGCATCTGTATGAGCGCATCGTGGACTGCTACTTACAGGACCCACTTCGAAAGGTACCGAGGTGTTTGGATCGCACATAGTGTCACAGATTTTATAGATTTTCACCAACATTAATTATTATTAGTTAAGTGTACTGAAATAGAAATAGAAGGATAAGATTCTCATTGTACCATATTTATAATCTAGCAAAGCAAAACGTATTCTTGCTAAAATAATGTTGATTACGGTTTTAGACATTATATTAATGGTATTTAACGTATCATTTTGAGTTTAAAATATGGAGTAATTCAAATGCCTGCTAGGTTTAGCTTCAGATTTCAGGTAAATGTGCTGGGGGTTTTTTGTTTTGTTTTTTGCTTTTCAAACATGAAATAACTAACTGAAATCAGTGATTTATAGTTTTCTGTTGTGTTTGCGTGTTAGCCGGAAATCTTCAGCTACATCCACAACCTGATGTCCATGCCGGGCTACAGCTCCGAGGAGAAGCTGAAGGTCAAGGAGAAGGCGCTGCAGCACATGCAGGTCAGGAGCGCTGCGGCTGCTGGTCAGATTGTAATGAGGAGAGACTGCGTCTCCCAGCAGCTCGTTCTCAGGGAGATGCATCAGCTGGACCGAACATGTTCTACGGCCTCATCCTGTTTTGTATTTGCATCAGTCATTCTACAGCAGGTGTGTTGTCGTATTATACAACAGGAGCTGGTGAGCCTGGATCCTGCTAAATTAGCTGACCTGGTGGGGTGGCACTTCACAGAGGAGGTGCAGACCATAATCTCTGAGCTGCAGGTAAACAACTCATCATCATCATCATCATCATCATCATCATCATCATCATCATCATCATCATCATCATCACTTCAGACATACAAAGCTTTTTATTCCATTTTTTTTTTAGATGCATCCTCTTTCAGTGTGATGTTTAGGTTTAGAGCTGAGATCAAACTTTAGGCTCAAATCTACATTTTGCTGCAGAGAATAACTAACATATTTCAGGTAGATTTAAATTAATCCACAACTTGGCAGCAGTAAAACCCTCAAGATGTGTTGTCATGGATACAGTAACGAGAAGTGGATACAGTACTAAAAATTGTACTCAAGTAAGAATAGTTCTACTGCAACATATTTTTACTCAAGCAAAAAGTAGTCTTCCAAAAAGTTACTCTAATAAGAATAAAAAATGTTTGCTAAAAAGGTGATTCAAGTACTGAGTCACTGATCAGAACATCAATCATTTAATATTTAAGATCTACATCAACAAATGGATCAAGATATAAAATAAGGTGGAAATGTTTGGTATTTTAAAGACCAAAGTGAACACAATTAATGTAAATAACATAATTACAAAATCAAGCAAAAGGAAAAACAAATCCAAATCAGTTTATTTTAATATAAAACGTATGAAATTGCATGTGTTTCATTCATTCATGTGAAGTTTACTCGCAGAGGGTAGAGGATCAAGAAATTTTACTCAAGGAAGAGTAGCGATACTTTATGAAAATATTACTCAAGTAAAAGTAAAAAGTACTGTATAGTAAAAAAAGAAAAAACTTTTAAAAGTACATTTTCTCCAAAACGTTACTCAAGTACATGTAGCCTCGTAAGTATAGCTAGTTACAGTGACACCAGTCAGAGATGGTGGTGTTGGAGCTTTTGTTTTCTTTCTATCATCTCAAAGCCATCTGTGTGTCTTCCTCTGACATCACCCAGCTGTCTTCATTCTTCCAGCTGCATCTCACTGGATGTTCACTGTTTTTAGACCACTCTCTGTAAACTCGAGAGATGGTTCTGTGTGAAAACCCAGCAGATCAGCATTATCTGAAACACTCAGACCGACCAGTTTGCTACCAACAACCTTGCTGCATTCAAACTCACTTCAATCACCTGCTTTATTCTGACGCTCAGTTTGAACTTCAGAAGGTCGTCTTCACTTCATCTAGAGCCCTACAGGCGTTGAGATGCAATCATGGCTCATTCATTATTAGTGTTAACAAGCAATTAAGCAGTTGTACATAGTAAAGTGTTATATTTCAGAAGGCTTCTCTGTGTGTGTCTCTGCAGGACGACAGTCTACTTTTCCAATTCCTCCGCTGCCTCCTGGAGTCTCAGTACGGTTTACTTCCTTCCCCTTGTGTTTGATATCCACAGACCTTCTGTTGTCCCTCCTGATCTTGGACTCTTTGTCCCTGCACTGTCTCTCTCAGGGAAGGATCTCAGTCTGCGTCCCGGCTGCCTCTGGAGTCTGAACTTTATGAGCTTTTGCTGGACCTGATGTGCCGCTTTGAACCACAGGAGCTTTTGAAGTTCCTCCACACCTCCCAGCATTACAGACTTGAGGAGGCCATACAGGTACTGTTTTTATGCCTCTAGAATGTTGTTGGAATTTACAAAATTCTTAATAAATGGTTTAAAAAAAAAAAAACAGCCTAAAGACCCCTTATGATGAGATGTAACATTAGATACAGGGTCTCCTCACTTGGACAAGGGCCACCAGGCCCCCCTCTGGAGTCAGGCCTTGAGGTGGGGTAGCTTACAGAGAACTTTTATAACTAAGGGGACCGACTGGGCTCAACCCAGAGAAGAAACATGGGTCCCTCTTTCTATGGGCTCACCACCTGAGCTGGTCGGGTGCAATGTGTGATGGGGGGTTACTGAAGGTGGGGCCCTTGGCAGTCTGATCCTGGGCTATATCCCAGGTGTGTGAGGTTGAGAGGTTCCGGTTAGAAATAGTCAGACTCACCTCAACACACGGCCCTGGTTCTGGAACCAGTCTCCTTGCAAGGGGTTGGACACTCTGTCACTCTGGAGTTGGGTACATTCATTGCCCCTCATCTCGGGGTTCATCTGGTTCTACCTGTGGTTGAGCGGGTTCTGACTGCTTGTTCTTATGCGGCTAAGAGCAGTTCAGATTACCCACCCTTCCTGGAGTCCTTGGAGGGGTACTGGTGAGTGCACCTCCTGGGGACTCCCTTGTTCTGCCGGGGGACTTCAACGCTCACTTGGGCAATGACAGTAAGGCCTGGAGGGGCCTCCCTGATCGGAACCTGATCAGTGTTCTGTTGATGGACTTCTGTGCTTGTCATGGATTGTCCATAGCAAACACTATGTTCAAGCTTAAGGGTGTCCATATGTGCTCTTTGCCCCAGGACACGTTAGGCCGCAGTTCGGTGATCGTCTCATCTGATCTGCGGCTGCATGTCTTGGACATTTGGGTGAAGAGAGCAGTGGAGGTGTCCACTGACTATTACCTAGTGGTGAGTTGGCTCTGATGGTGAGGTAGGATAGCGGTCAGACCTGGCAGGCCCAAAGGTAATGTGAGGGTCTGGTGGGAATGCCTGGCAGAATGTCCCATAAGATGGAGCTTCAACTCCCATTTCTGGGGGAGTGTTTCACATTCCTGTTGTCATGGTAAAGAGATCAGCACTTCATGTGAAGAGGCTCTAAATGTGGCTGGTTGATAGACTGTCCCTGGATGCTGTTGTATCAATCATCCAGAAGGGGGAGCTAGACCAATCAGTCTTGACTTCACAGTAGTCTCTCTGCAAAAAGAAATGATTCACATCCGTTTCATACTGCCACTATCTGTTCATCAAGCAGGAAGGGATGTGATCATTCTTTACAGTCCATGACTTTGTCTCCAGATAACAGAGAAGTACCACTGTAATGAAGCCAAGGCTTATCTACTGGAGAAGAAGGGAGATATTCCTGGAGCATTTGCTGGATTGCTACAGGTACAGATCATATCATTGTACTCATGAATTCACTTTTCACACTTTCCTGAAAGTAGCTGCTTCAAGTGGGAGGTTTTGATTAAATAGAGGGGTGTGTTAGCTAGCTGCTGTTTTCACTGAATGTTTGCATTTCCTTTTGAAGACCCTGAAGGAAAGACTGGAAGTTCTTGCTGCAGAGATGAGCGGCGACATTGGAGGAGGAGTTGACGGACGGGACGAAGAGGAGGCGGATGGTGAATTCACACTGACGACAGTGAAGAGTTCACTCAACCAAATGATTCTCTTCTGTCATCGAAACTGTCAGAACCTTGATCAAGAGCAAAGGAAGGTGAGCAGAGTGTTTGCGGCGGGGAACTGAGGGAGCTACATCTCTACAGCTGACGGTTCTCTTTCCTCACAGGATCTGTGGTTTCCACTCCTGGACACCATGATGGCCTCTCAGAAGGAAGTCATGGGGCTCAGCGATAAACACATCTCGGATGGTGAACATGCACACCTGCACCAAGAGTTTGAAGTTTTTTGCTCAAAGTTGCACAAACATTATGTGGAAAAACAGTAAAAATTCTCAGGCATTGAGTTTTCACTGATCTGACCCTGTAGAAGGCAGGGCTTGATCCCTGGACCCAATAGTAACATTGCTTAACCTCCTGCTACGCTAATCAGACGTTCTGTCTGCACGGATGAAGATTCACTCACCTCAGCATGCTGAATGCTTGGACAGCAACACAAACTACTTGCTTAATAATTCATCTAATATTTCAGAGCACTCGTGGAGCAGATGGATTTGTCAGTATTGTTAAATGGTTCAACAGGAAGTGGCAGAATTTGATGTTGCACTAAATTCTCTTCATATCCCGATGTTTGCTCCAGCTCTACTTTAAAAAGATCTCTGTATGATTGTCTAAAGAAAAACAGCATGTCTTTTAAAAATGACAACAATTAGAGAAAATTTGAAAAAAAACCATTATTGCAGAATATTATAAATATAAGCTCCCAAAGTAAGAGAAAGCAGCTGTGAACTTTGATGTAAGAGGCACATCAATGTTCTGTTTCAGGCTCCATTGTCTTCTTGTTAGTTTATCTTGTGACTGCTAAAAGAAAGAGAAAGAAATAATACCCGTTCTGAGTTTCATTGATGACTATTTATTTAATGCTCCACTGGGATTAATGAAGTTTTGTTGAGGTGAATTTGAATTTGCTCAGCAGATGACCGCCATGTTTCTGTTCAGGCGATGTTAAATGGTCCTAAACCCCTTTTACGACTCTCAGCCTTCAGGTCAGCTACAGCTATATATTCTAACATGACTGGAGATAGCATGGACATGAGATGATATGTTTCTGTTGTTTGAGAAGCAAAGCTTGTTGTGATTGGTTTAATGACGGTAACATGTCTGTGATCGTCCCAGGGCTGAAGGAGATGACCCTCAAGGTTCTCAACTGTATGAGCAGCTTTATTTCACTTCCTGCCATCATTCAGCAGATCCTACAGGTGAGTATCTGTCATTTGTCAGTGATTATAGATTAATGAATTAAATAATGTATTTGAACAATCAGTAAAGACAAAAGAAATTGTATTAGTCGGCTCCCAGCATGCTAACATTAGATGTTGTCGTAACCAGGGAAACGGTAGGATTTACCAGCACAGTCAGTGCTTATTGAAAGTATTCATACCCTGGGGTGTTTTACCATTTTTATTGCTTTTATCAATCAATCATGGTAAACATTTTGACTTTATGTCAAAGAAAATGAACAAAAAAAAATCTTTAATGTCAAAGTGAAAACTGATTTATTCACAATAATGACAATTGAATGAAAACATTCAATATAAAATAACTGGTTGCATATTTATTCACCTTCTTCCCAGGCAGTATCCCAGCAGGGAGTCTGGGTCTCAGTAAAAGTGTTTCCATTGCAGTTTTGCAGAAAACACCAATTGTAATATGGCTAATTTTAAACCAATTCATTCTTGTGCAAAAACGTTTTATCAAAATTGTGAGTTTGTTCAAAATTGATATGTTTCCTTTAAGGGAATTTATTTTTGTTATTCCAATTTGGCAAATTTAAAGGCCAGAGGAAACACAGCTAGTCTGTCAGGGTCGCCTGTAGTTTTCCTCCACTCTTCCTGCTAATCTGTTCCAGTTCTGTCAGGTTCCTGGGGATTGGCTGTGAACAGATCTGGGCTTTGACTGGGCCATTCTTGGTCCTCCCCCTTGTGTCTTCAGACCATCTCTTGTAGATTCAGCTGGAAGCTTCGAGTGGTCGTCTTGCTGGATAATAAATGTTCTCTGAAGAACTTTCTTCCACTTCACCATGGAGTCTTTGCCCTTGTGCCTTTTGGCAAACTCCAGTCCAGCCTTGATCTGAGTTTTCTTCAGCAGTGCTTTTCTTGTCACTGCTTCCATAAAGCTTTGACTGGTGAAGAACCAGACCTACAGTTGTTGTATGTGGAGTCTCTCCATCTCAGCTTCTGCAGCTTGTAGCTCCTTCAGCGTCGTCATGGTAACTGGACGTCCTCTCTCAGTAGTCTGCTTTTTGACATTCAGGTTGTGAGGTCCGCCTGATCTAGGCAGATTTACACATGGACCATATTCCTTCCATTGATGATGGATTGAACTGAACTCCTGGGATGTTTAGGACCATAGAGGTGTTTTTTTTTTAATCCATCCCCTGACTGATACGTCTCGATAACATTTTCTCTGATTGGTGGGGGTGTTGTTAGTCGTCCTCCTGTAGTGGTTAGCCAGGGATACTGATGAACCAGTGAATGGTCCTTCCAGAACCAGCTGTCTTTAGACTGCAGTCATTTGAGACACATTCACTGCTCTCAGAGTACTAGCAACAACTGACTGGACCTCTATTCAGTTCGGTCAGTCCCTTCAAAGGGGGGAGTGTTTATGAAATCACTTTCTTTTTGTCAAATATTTTATTTAACTCTTATTATTTGGTAGAAACCAGTTTTCACTTTGACATTAAAGTTCTTTAATGTGTTGTTTTAAATGAATTGATTTGTGAAATCAAGAAAAAACCTAAAACATCCAAGGGGATGAATACTTTTTATAAACACTGTTGGCTTACTTCCTTTTAAGTCAAGCCGACAGTATTAGTTATGTATGCAACGTTTAGTGAAGCATCCGATCATTTTTATCGAGAATTCCAGTTGATATGTTAGATATTTAAACTTGCGCTGCTGGATGGTTTTGATCAGGATCCAGTTTATGGAAGAGGAAAGCTGGCGGAGATCCAGGGACTCATTCTGGGCATGCTGGACACCTTCACCTATGAACAGGTAAAGCTTCGTCCACATGTCTTCATTCAGGGACATGTGGACTACAACTCAAACTAGAAACTTTGTGTGTGTGTCTTTTTATGAAAGACACCAGGGTTTCCCCCAGTATATTATAAGCCTGGCGGGTCACCAGGCTTTACTTGTGCCCCCACCAGGCTAAGCATTGCTTATTTATTTAAGTCTTTTTAAAATGTTTGCATTTTTTTAGACTTTATAGTTGGTGTTCAGGTATTAATCTTCTAATCTTTCAATAACACATAATTACCAAGGGATATTTTCAATATTGTCAACTTTAAACATTTTTTAACTCAAAACCACGACGGGCCGCTGGATGAATGACTGGCCTAGAACAAAACCTCCAGGCTTAGCAAGTTTTCTGGGGGAAACTTTGGACACACACATTTTTTTTTTCTTTTTTCGCTATCTGCAGTTAAATCAGAGCAAACTCCTCTTGTTTTAGTTTAGTTAGAATTACCAAAACTATTTCTATTTGCTAAATGCAAATTTTGTAAACTTTTGAATGCGAGAAAAGTTCTGAAAAAAATTTCTAAAAAAGAGTTCTCAACAAGTTTTCTGGCATTTAGTAAATCGACATAATTTGGGTAAATCAAACTGACCTAAAACAAGAAAAGTTGTTTTAGATCTGATTTAACTTCTGACATTGAGAAAAAAATATGTACGTCTTTTTATTCAGTGTATGTAAATATCTGGTTTCGGCTGGCTTGTATAAAACATCTACAGTGATCATCATTGAAAAGTTGCTTTCTGTATTTGCGTAGGTTATTTTTATCCAATATTAAATTAGCTTGATGATCTGAAACATTCAGTAGACAAATTTTGGCGAAAGAAGCAGTAAAAGAAATACGCCTGTCTCTCAGACTCTGCTTGAAACAACAACAAATCTGCTGAACCACGACCTCCACTGGTCCCTGGCACACCTCCGCTCCGCCGTCACCAGAGGGCTTCATCCGCGTCAGGACTGCTGCAACATCTGCCTGCAGCACTGCAAGAGGAAGCAGGACGCGTCCGAGGAGATCATCGTGTTCAGGTAACACGGCCTGTCACTGCAAAGTGAAAACCACTTGATTATTTCTGCTGCTTCCACTCTGGAAACTACGGAGGCCCCTAAGGGACACGGGGGAATGTTTGTGCTTCTTTTGCATTACCTCGCAGTACTGTATTAGTCAGTTCATGCGGCGTTTTGAATACTGAAACTCTTTCTTGCTACAGTGTAAGGTTTTTATAAGGTTTTTCCATGCATGCTAGTATCTCGTTTGTGAGATATCTGAAGTTTATGTTTGTTTCTTTTGGACAAAAACACACTGCAAACTTATGTGCGAAATGCAAAAGCAAAACAAGTCAAACATGGGCTTTCCATCTCTCCTCTAAGACACAAACTAAATCTTTTTGTGAGAAGGAAAAAAAGAAAGAGACAGATACATCCAAACTATCTGGACTGTTTTTGAATTATTTCATGGATAGTAACGCCATCTGACAGGTTTTTGTTTTTTTTGGTCTGAATGGTTAATGAAGGTCTGTTTTCCACCTTACACACTCAAACATTATTATTACATTATTACATAATGGGGCGTTATGTACCTCTCTCTCTGGATGATACTTTACAAGGTTCCCCCTGACCCCTGACCTCTGCGTGTTTTCCAGCTGCGGCCACCTGTACCACCTGCAGTGCCTGCAGCAGAAGGACAGTGGGTGGAGCGTGGCCTCGGAGCCGCAGCAGCCATGGAGATGCTACAAGTGTTCCTCCAGCCATGGAGGAAGGGGCGGGGCTTGTTCTGAGCCAAACAGAAGCCGCAGCGCGTCTCTCGCCCAGGTCAGTGAGTTTGTGCTAATCATGAGGAAAAGTTCATAAAGGATAACTCCAAACGCCATGAGCTGACCCAAACAGAGGACAGCTACTCTGTCACTGTGCAGCGAATTCATTTGTTCGTTGTGGTTTATTTCTGTGGCTAAAACCTGAGGCTAAGGAAAATTTTGAGTTTTTGCATTGACAGTCTGTGAAATAGTTTTGAGCAATAGTTGTCCTCCCTACAGCAGACTGAGGTCAGAGGTCATAGTAAGTTTATCTTATTTAGAATCCATGTTATCTGCAGCAGTGCTGCCGCTATTCTTACAGTGGTTCACACATCACTTCATTATGTCACTAAAACAATTTTTAGAAATGAAATACAAACAAAATACAACCAAAAAAACGACATGGCAGACTATGTGTAATTTTAGGTTAAACACATAATTAACTCAAGTGTAATATGTTCAGTTTACAAACAGGAACTTACATTGTTTGCAGTTTACTAAAATATTGTCTCATCTGCTCGTCATTAAATATAACATCAGTTGGCAAGAACGTCCAGAGCTGTTGGGGTTTTCTGGTTTCAGGCTAAACTAGAGCCGGACAGACTAGAATTACTGTGTGCCGTTTGATATTATCATTTTGTGTTTGTGTGTGTATATGTGTGTGTGTTCTCTGGGCTCCAGACTCGATTTTCATCAGGACATCTTGAGAAAGGAGCTGAGACTCACAGGAAGAAGGTAAGCTGGATCATTTCCTGTCTGCACAAGACACCAACTTCTTCCCTGTCAAACCTTCATCCTCTGAGCGCTGCAGTCAATCTGTAATAAGTCTCTGGTTTAAAGTCTTGGAAGGAATAATAATTTCTTTGTCTATTTTAGTGCTCTGCTTCTATTGATTTATCTCTAACAAGTAAAGCATCTGAGTGCCAGCAGTGATTTAACATGGCAGGAGCAAATCCATGAGTTGTTCTTGTTTCAGTGTGAAACTAATGAATAATAATAACAGCCCAATGTGCGATTATTTGCTGTGTTGCAGGTGGTTGCTGTGGCAACATTGGATGTGCAGCAGGAACTCTCCTGGGATCACTTGCGAGGGTTGTACAGGGGACCGTCCAGGGTACAGAACCGCTGCTGTCTCTGTTTCACTGACCCAACAAAGGCTGTGTTTCCATTTACTGTCATACAAATTGGAATTACAGAAATAAATTTGCTTAATGGAAACACAGCAGTTTCAAAAAACTCATTTTTTTTAATACATTTTTTGGGGGAGGGTTCAGCTGTGGCATGTTTTTTAATGACTTGTGGCGTGAACAAACTTATTTACATGTGACTTAAAATCTTATTTAATGGAATCACCACCATTGCGAAATTGTGGGGGGTTTTTTCCAACACTAGCGCAATATTAAACTTTGGTGCGTATTTGTAATGGAAATGCAGTTCTAGAAACACATAGACAGTTATATGTAATGCTGCTTTAGCGTCATTCATATATCAAAACTGACAGTTGTCATAACAACAGATTTGATCTGTTGTCAAAATCCCACTGAGAAACATGGAAAAGTATGCTTTCAGAAGTGAAATAGAAATTCTGAATCATAATAATAAGGTTTCATAGAAGGAAACCAGGAGGCTTGGAAAGGAAGATCACTGTGTTGCATTTTTGAAATAAGGCAAAACTAACTTACTGTTAACGGTAACACTTTATTTGAAGGGGTGTTCATAAGACTGACATGACACCGTCATAAACATGTCATAACAACAATTATGAACATGAAGGCGTCCTCGCGAATATTTATGACCGTTGTCATGAAGAGTCATTCAGTGAATAATGACACTTTTAATGCAAAGTTGGCACTTTAATGCAACTTTTAGTGCAACTTTGCATTAAAAGTGTAATTATTCACTGAATGACACTTCATGACAGCAGTTGTAAACATTCATCAAGACTCCTTCATGTTCATTACTGTTGTTATGACATGTTTATGACACTGTCACACCTCGTCAAATACAGTGTTACCCAGTTAACTTTTCAGCAATAAATAGGAGTTTGCTTTCAGTCAATAATTTATTAATACCGATGAAAAGGTTGTAGTTCCACTCAGATTATTTCACTTATAACAAGACAATTTTCCCATGTTATAAGTGAAATAATCACAACTTGTCTTTACCTGGAATATTCCTCCCTGTCAGATGACAACATGTGTAACCACGCTGTTCTCTGTCCTCCAGCTGTCCATCCTCTCTGAGGTTTCGCACGGCCAAAGCAGCGAGAAAGCAGGCTTCCTGCTTCCAGCCCAGCCAGAGAGTTTCCACCTGAAGCTCGCTCCTCCTCCTCTGTTTGAGGAGTAGCTCCTCCAGGGCCTCAAGAAACTTACTATCCTGAAGCATTAAAACATCAACATGGCTAACATATTTTTGTTTGCTATTGTTCTCCCAATACTGTGACTTTATTCTCCTCATTTCATCTATTCATCTCTCCATCCGTCCACTTATTCATCACCCTCAGGGTCTTTAATTATGGATAGAAATACCAGAAAGGGGAGCAGGAGCCAAAGTGATAATGATATAACTTAAGCTAACATAAGCATTTTAGCTAATTTGAGCTTTTAGCGTGGATATGTTGCCCATTCTGCCTGCCTGCCAGTGTTTCTGTAGAAATGTGTCGTCTTTGATATCTTTAGCAGTGAGATCAAACAGAGTGAATTATGGTGTCTAACTGTGATTTGGTACCTGAAGCAGAAACACAAACATGTTCGTGATTTTTGTAATAAAACGTTGTTCGGTATTTCATTCTCTCTCAAGTTATTTATTGCAAGAACCAGACGTTTCATGCAACCGCCGCCTGTCCACCGTTCACCCAGCAGAGCTGATTATGGTAAAGATTCATTCTGGAAAGGGCCTCCTTCTATAATCATGCCTATTTGGTTCCACAGTGAACCAATGAATGTAGGACCTTTCATCCAGCTCAAATTCAAAACTACTTCATTGAGCCCAAAGGAATGTTATATGTTGCTGTAACTCATTAAGGTTCTTCAAAGAGAGAGGGGAATATTTACGGGACAATACTAATACTGGAGCACGTTGGGAGAAATACAGTAGTTTCCTGAAAAAACGGGAGAGTTGACAGGTATGGGTATAACACAGGAATGATGACGACCCGTGGAATTAACAATGAACACGTTTTGAGATAATTTAGTAATAAGAATAATTGTGAATTTCAATAGAAAACGTAGTAAGTAAAGAACAACAAATAGAACAGTTAGAAAACAGCTACTGATGCCATTTAAAATGACTAGACACATCTTCAGTAAATACTACCTGCAGGAGTTGTAGGCAAAACGTGGAAATATTCAACATAGGAAATGATTGCAAGAATGTTAGGGTTGTGTAGTTAAATATGCTGTTAGTAATTACTTCAAGTGAACTTATTGCACTACACCTCTGTTAAGGTATCCATGCTTTATGTTAAATTAGTCTGTGCATATGTATGGTAAACTTATTGTCAGTAAATTGGTTTTCATAGACAAGTATGTCATTTACTTGTACTGGTGGAGTTTGTAATTGAAAGAAAAAAAACTGGCCGGTGAAATGTCTGAGTGGCTGGTAAAAAATGTGGCTGGTGGAGAACATTTTTAATTTCCACCCCTGCTGATGACGCTGTTGTCCTAATACAGTCTCATGAAGAGGATGGTCAGGAATGTCCGTCATTTCCTTAATTTCATGTCAAATCTTTCTTTGCATCATCATCTCTAGAGGTTCCAGTCGTCATCAGAACAGAACCAACCTTCTGTATCAGCTTGTTGAGCTCAGATGGTAGCAGTGACCTGCGGTCTCTGCTGTGTGGCTCCCTGGTTCTGATGCTGCTGCCCCAACAGAACACGTTCTCTCTACAACAAAAGATCCAAACCCTGAAGGATCTGAGCTTTCTCCAGATGTCTGGCCTGCTATGTCCCTTGTTCCCAAACCTTTATCCAATATTAAATTTGGTCTCTCCTGATGGTCAACATAAGAATTTAAGAAAAGTTCTGTGGATGGTAGACATTTTACTCGTGTAGTTCCTTCTGATCATATCACTGAGTTCAGGTCGAGTTTTCTGAGCTGTATCATAAATCCAGCTGTTGGAACTATGAGACACAAACTGAAGGAGTGATAGTTGTGTAAATTAAACAATTTATTGAACAAATGTACAAACACATCATCATTACAGAGGGGAAATCCAGGCAACACATAATAGAATCCAAACGTAGAACTCTGACATGTCTGTTAGATCTCAGATCGGAGGTTAGGAAACCTCTTCAGCAGAGTGGTGGCTTGTTTCGGTGTCAGACGTCCTCCAGTCACGTTGCTCTGCTCAGACTTGTTCTTCCTTGCTGCCTGGGAAACAGAAACACTGTGTTACTCCAGTGGGTCTATCCTCAACATTCAGAGGAACAGAAGGAGCGAAGACAGATGAAGGCCTCTGTGTACTTTAGAACACTTAAACTGCTGCTGCGCAGGTTACTCATCAGGTTGTTGCAAAGTAACCAGAGACTGAGGCAGTGAG
Organism: Alfaro cultratus; assembly: GCA_903066825.1. Taxonomy (NCBI): domain Eukaryota; kingdom Metazoa; phylum Chordata; class Actinopteri; order Cyprinodontiformes; family Poeciliidae; genus Alfaro; species Alfaro cultratus. The sequence goes on along the minus strand of CAEFZX010003974.1, from coordinate 6,767 downwards.
TTACTTAGGTTGAGCGGCTAAAGAATTTCCGGTTCCTACATCTCCCAGAATGCTGTGCGGTTCTGGATGTAAGTCCAGTGAAACAATTTATCAGACGTATTTTCTACTGATATTGATCACTTGTCTCTCTGAGATATATATATATATATATATATATATATCTCAGAGAGAGACAAGTGATCAGTATCACTGATCACTTGTCAGTGATCAAGTGATACTGATCTGAAACAAAAAAAATATATATTTTTTTTGTTTTATAAAAAAAAAAAATATATATATATATATAAGCTCTAATTAATATTTTGTTAATTTAACAAAGAAAACAGAGAAACTGCTTGTGCAAAGGCAAAGCTTGATAGGTGCAGAAAAGACGAGGTTCTGATTGTGAGGAGGGGGAGTGTAGCTGATGGTTCAAAAATACTTTATTTATCCCAAACGGAAGCTAAATGTTGTCATAACTCAAATCATCCAGATATCTTCAAAGAGTCGTTGTGGATGGTGAGGCTGTGAGCTGGAAGGATCTCCTGTAGCAGACCGTCTTGCAACAAATCTGAGGAAGCCTCTGACTGAAGACGTAATCATGAATATAAATTTGCTTAATGGAATTTAGAAGAAAAGAAACATGTCGTTTGATCAAGTTTTTGCAATGTGATTAATTTGTTTTCCAGTCTTAAGGAAATATATGTAATTGAAAAACTGCAATAGAAACACCAAAATCTCAGGCCAAAAGCACCAGCTGGTGGAAGGAAAACAACCGGACTCACCTCCGCTTTGTGAACACACGTGTAGAAGGTGTTGACCTCATTAGAACAAAGACTGTCCACAAAGTTGTTCTGCTTCCAACAGGCCATCAGCAGGGACATCTCGGTGATGCAGGACGCCTCTGGAGACAGAAAGGTTGACCTTTAACCCCGACCAGACAGCAGAGGAACAGCCGCTCACAGCTCGATTCTTACCTCCTTTCCTGGGTTTCCTGTTGGCCACAGAGTCCTTCAGGACCAGCGGTCTGTTGGGCTTCAGCACCGGCTTCCCGTTCTCCCTGCTGAGCAGCCTGGTGACCTTCTCCTGGAACAGAACTCCTCCCTGACCCGCCATTTCTCTCCAGCGAGCGGACCGGGTCAGAACCGGTGGACGGACCGGAGAGGAGCTGCTGTTCTGGGCTCGGGTATTAAACTTAGAGACTAAAAACAACCGACAGGTTCTGCTTCATCTGCTGGGACCACCGGACAAGCACCGGGGAGCCAGAAAAGCTGCGTGATCCGTAAAACGAACCTACTGTCGTAACAGCTTCTTCTTCGTCTGGAGACGACTGGCTTTCTGTGGAAGAGCGCCCTCTTCAGCGTGATATGAGAGGCATTAGCCAAAGGTTAGAGGCAAAAAATGGTCTTTATTTTCTAAGCATAGGAAATATTTAGGATTCTTTTGAATGAGGAAAATATTAGAGTTTTATCACTGAGTTGTGAGATGGTAACACCACTAAACTGAAACAGCTAGGCTTAATATTATAATAGGAACTCACAGATTAGCCTGACAATTATTTATCAGTCAGGTAATTATGGAATGTTGGTTGTGAAAAACTATTTACATAGTAGGCAAACATAAGCCTTGGCTTCAGCTTACTTCTTTTTTGTTAAATTATGGGTTTGCAAAGTAGTATTTTGTTTTTGTTTTCTGTGTGAAATTGTTTATTTACCAAAATAAACTAAAATTGATTTAGTATTTGTTTTCCAAAGTACCTGATCTAAAAGATGTTCACTATCGCTCAGCATGACCGTCAATTTGCTGCTTCCATTAAATCCATATAAAATACCAGTGTGTACTTTTACTTCTAAAATTATTACTTTAAAGTAAATTAGATTTTAAATGTAAATTTATATTTAAAAAAAATACATAAATAAATGTGACTAATCAAAAAAATCTGTCTCAGCATTATGCATATGCAGGTGCATTTATTACACCTGAGGTAAGTAAAGATTGCAAGAAAACCTGAGCAATGTTTAACATAGCATTAGTGTCCGCCGCTCCATATATGTGTTCAAGCATCAAAAGAAGTGTTTATTAACAGAAACTGTACATTACTGATGAATAATAAAATAAATCATCAGAGGTGCTGATAAACAGCTTAAACATGGGTGTTTCACTGTCTTCATGTACATGGTATCCACACTGAATAACACTTGTGTTGCTCTGAGACTTCCAACTTCCCTAAATAAAATTATGTTTCTTGTTCTTGCTGTATTTCCAACGGTAAGCTCAGAAAATCAGCTTTTCCAATAACAGCAGAATGCATCATCAGAAATCCAGTTATGCATTTTAATCAATCCTAGTTATCTATCAAAGCATCAAGCTCAGTTTAATATTCAAATTAACTTAAGTTTCTTTCTAAGGGAACCCAGCAGATTGCATTGAGTCCTTAACTTGCAGTATTCACTTTTCCTGGACGAACATGTCGCTACAGAGGAGAGGAAAAACTCCCCGTTAACAGGAAGAAACGTCCGGCAGAAGCAGAACCTGGCTAAGTGCAAACAGCCATCTGCTACAACAAAAAAAGAACAAAAAGAAGCAGGACTATTGATCCTGGATGACGTCAGTAGACGACAATTAGTAGATCGAGAAAAAATATGTGGTCATTTTCCTCTGATTTTTGTAGCGTCTAATCCTCTGAAGAACCCGGTCTGAAACCTCACTGTATGGGTGTGTCAACATAAAGGTTCCTAGGAAGGTGGATTTTTGCTGAGGTGGTGCTGAGCACTGCAGATGCAGAGATGAGAAGTGAGGAAGACACTGAGGACGAAGGAGAGAGGGATTATTATGGGATACAGGAAATCTGAGCAACAAACAAAAAATAAGAACTGAAAATAAGGAGAAATGTTGAGGCGAAATCAGTCAAAGCCTGATCTTAATATGCGAGTGTTGCTCTCCTCCTAGCCACAACCCCAAGTGACACACACACTCACGTACGCACACACGCACACACACAGCAGTAGCAGTAGAAGCAGGGAGCCAGCAGAGAGTCTGCCGACTAGCAGCCATGACAGACGTGGGTGAGTAGCTTCATGCATAACATCCTCCTGTGTGTGTGTGATGAATGCATAGATAGATAGATAGATAGATAGATAGATAGATAGATAGATAGATAGATAGATAGATAGATAGATAGATAGANNATAGATAGATAGATAGATAGATAGATAGATAGATAGATAGATAGATAGATAGATAGATAGATAGATAGATAGATAGAGACTGCTGCAGCTGCCTGTTCTGTGCTGTTTTTTTTCTTTTCTTTTTTTTTTTATGGTTTCTTGCTAACAGCTGATGTGACAAACTGAACCCAGAGTTTGATTCTGTGCATCGTGCCAACACATTTCAAATAGTCCTGAAATATTCTGCTTTTCAATATCCTTAACGATAAGCATCTAGTTCCTGTAGAAGGAGAGGCGTTCAGACAAGCTAAGTAGTGCCTGATATGAATTGGATTAGACTCTACAGCTCTGTGCTATTGTTTTCCCCCAGCTGCATAGAGAGTAGCTCCGCTGAGTTATTGTGAGCATGCTGACATGTTGCAGAGTAGAAGAAGCTCTCTCTCTCTCTCTCTCTCTATATATATATATATCACACACACACGCATGCACCCATACACGCACACACACCTACACACACACGCACGCACACACACCAAGTGGGCTTCCTAGTAGATCCCAGGAAGACTGATTAGTAAATCAACCCCTCTGCTTCCCTCTTCCTTCTACATACACACACACACGCACACACACACACTTGGTCACAAAAACAAAAAGACGTGGGGTTTAAGTCCTGACGTAGCAGGTAGTGAATAGCGCCCCTCCCCTCCACTCAAGCTATTTTAGTCGGGTCTAAAGGGATTACCTGTAGTTATTATTGTCTGGAAGTTGCTCTCTCTGTGTGTGTTTCTGTGTGTGATGCAATGCTGCATGCAGGTTATCTTTATTCCATGATTTTAGGTTAAATAACCCTAGCTAGGCTAATTTAAGCTGACTTGGTTGTAATAATAATAATAATAATAATAATAATAATAATAATAATAATAATAATAAACTGCATTTAGAAAGGGACAGTTCAAACATAAATATTATAATTTGCTGCACCAGGTTGGAGCATAAGCCACTTCTCATCTGCAGTCCCTTGACAGGTTACTAAATGAATATTCAGCCCAATAATAAAATAAAACAGAAAATATAACACTGCAAGTTGCTTTCTAATCGCTCTGCATTAGAAGCAGATTCATACAATTAATGCTTACATATCTGAGCAGTTAGATATGTTACAGAAACATCCTTCTTGCTCGTTGTTTTCACCTCTAATCCATGCAGTCAGTTGGGGGTCACAGAAAACCAGCAGCAACAGTGAACAAGTTGCTACATTCCCAACTTTCCCAACACACATTCTGAACCCAGAGTTAGCTGCTGCTAATGCGAACCCCAGGGATTTCCTCTGAATTGTTGTGTTAAACCTGGTGGAACACCTTTCTGTCCCTCAACCTCCCCTGGCAACGGTATTGATGGAGGCTGTCTTCATCTTGCCAGAGATCCTAGCGGTTCTCCTCCAGTCTGTGTCAGATATCAACCATCACTGGTTGGTTGTTTCTAATGGGAATGTTTGGTTGCGTAGCTGGGACAGCTCTCAGGCATTAGACCTGTCCTGTCTGATAATCAGATTCCCAGACCTTTGTTCCACCTCTAGCTTATATAACAGGGGCTGTTGTGTTGCCCAGGCTGCCTGCGTCAGATCTCCTTTAAGTTCCCTGCTCTGCAGCAGCTGGTGATGTCATATCTTTTCCTCTCATTGATATTGTGCAGGAGGAAGTAAAGTGTTGATCTCAGGAGTCAAACTCAGTTTAATTCTTATTAAGATCATGAATGTTCTCAAGTGCCAGTTTTGCCAAATATGCATTCATGAAACCCATTAAACTGTTAAAATATTAATACGTGGTTCTGTCTGCATTCAATAAGTACTTCTTGAAATGAAATAATATTGAACATCTTTTCACATCCGCAACAGTTGTTGCTGATTTTTTATTTATTTTTTTTTGCAGACAGATTTTTTTTGGTGTTAGTTTAAATATTTGCAAGGTATTTTGCAATATTTGCACTTCAGTATGACATTAAATATGACTTTGTTACTTGCCACATCAATTATACTGTCTGCTCCCTCAGCCTTGAGGATTTTCCCCCAGGTGGAAATACTTCCATATGGAGTTGGGAGTTGGTCCCGATATCTAAAAAAAAATAAATAAAAAAAATAGCAAAAAATGTACAATAAGCTCACAGTGATGCATTAGCGTGTAAATCTGCAGGGATCTGAGAATGTTGCATGAATTTCTGCACTTGCAGAATTGCAATAAACTGAGGGGGAGGGACTGATTGATGTAATTTAGCACCTGAAGTTTAGGGGGCCACACAAAAAGCCAAGGAGCAGAGAGGGTGGAGGTCAGGGGGTATTTGGACCCCAGGCCTTGAGTTTGACATGTGATTTAACTCAATAGGCACATGGTCTGGATTTCTGTTATTTTATCATTAACCCATCATTTACTTAATTGAACATACTGTACTGTTTGATAACTAGAAAAAATGTTAACGTATGTATGACTGAATTAAATTTTAGATTTTTGTAAAGTACCTTGAGAAGACATTTCTCTATAAATAAAATTGAATGGAAGTGAATTGAAGAAAACCAATGTATTTTACGTTACAGATACACTTTGATCTGACAAACCATTTGCTCTTTTTCTGCAGACTCTCTAAATGAGGCACTGAAGGCCATCAGTGTGAGCACAGAGCTGATCGAAGAAGAGCTGAAGCCTCATCTGGATACAGTCCTGACTGCTCTGCTGGAGAAGAGTGAGCTCAGATAATATTCTGTGATGTTTGCTTACAAAAGCCAAAAAATAAAAAAAATAAAAAAAGTCCTCACCTTACACAGGGCTGACAGGGGACAAATCAGACAGAATTTCACTGATGCGTGGTTATGGCATCACCTTAATACATTTTAATCTGTATGTTTGTAACTTGTAAAAGAGAGACTGGTGGCATCAGAGGAAAAAGAACAATGTTTGAAAAAGTAGCTTTGTGTGTCCTGCCCACAGAGAAGGATGCGGCTGCGGAGGTAGTGAGAAGTGGGATTCTTCCCACACTGGCTCAGGCCTTACGGAGCCGCAGCAGCCTGAGCTGCCAGGTGGCTCTGCTGGTGGCAGAAATGGCACGAGAAGGTACGCTTTTACTGCTCCCTTAATCTCTGCTGCACACCGACAAAAAGATAAAACATCAACAATCCAAGCTCTCCAGAAAAATGCATGTTAACTGGTTAACTGGGTTAAAATAAAAACTCTCAGAATGCTCTAGCAGCATGTCACTCTGCATATACTAGCTCCATCAGTAAACAGCAATCACATGTAAAGAGTGCTTGATTTCCACCAAGACGATTACTAACCAGGTCAGTTTTTATGATCTGGACTAACTAACATAGAAAAGATGCAAGTTAAAATTATGAGAAAGAAATTGATCATGATATATATATCCTATTATTATTGTTCTGTCTATAATGGTCCTATTACGCCATCGTACATTACAGATAGCATATTAGAGACACTGTAGGTAAAAAGGAAAAAAGGGCAGAGTAAATTTCTGCCAAAAAGTTCTAAAATATTGAGGTTAAATTTTAGAAATTTTGAAAATCTCTAAAATTTATAAATTTAAAAAGTAAAAAAAATAAATAAATAAATAAATATA
>CAEFZX010003973.1:0-13606 GCA_903066825.1 Alfaro cultratus | reverse complement strand
TCAGAACTGATTGTGAAGGCCTCCAGGCAGATTTCTTTGACCCTGGCAACAGTGGCTGAAATGTGATTGGTTAAATGTTTAAATATGAAAATACACGTCTGGAAGCAGCGCGACCAGGGGGCTAGCAATGAAAGGAAGCGGACAGACCATCTGGAATTATTTAATACATATTCATGGACAAAATATAATTAACATCAGTCTGTGATTCAGATATTTTTAGGCCAGCAGAGAAGGCCTTGCAGGGCCTGACGGCCCACCACTGGTAAAATCATAGGATAAAAAAGAAACTGCAAATAACCACCTCAAACTCCAACTGTGAAGTTACACAGGAGTTTAAATCATACTTTGGATTTATGCTGCTGCCTTGACTTGTAGAACAACTTCATTTAAAACCAGCTCGCTTTTACAAAAGATTGAAGTGAGGTCAGTTTAGGTTCAACATCTGAAAATAGACTCACGGCACATATTAAAAAGTACCAGAACCAGAAGCTTTTTTCTTTCATTTTTTTTTAGAGAAATGCAGGTAAATGCCCCAAACAACAACCGATTTGTGTTATCTGTCTGATATTTACAATAGAGGTTCCAGCTAATAACACATTAACATTAGAAATGCACCAGTAAATTAGATTTGTAATTAGATTTGTGACAGTGGGTATTAGAAATAAATGCCACTATTGATCCCCCTTTTTTAATCTGCAGAATTAGCTATGAGCGATGCAGTGTTTCTTAGCACCGCTAGCTGTGTAACAGCTACATTAAGCCTTCTGGATAAAGTGCTGCATCAACAACTGAAAGGTGGGCTTGGTAAAACCACTGGGCAGCTACAATTACACTTTCAGCTTTGGGAATGAGATTGTGCTGGATTATATCCGCTCTGTCTGACCTTGTGATTTTACTCCCCAGATTAGGAGACTGTCAGACATAATCTTCTCAAAGGGCAGCAGAGGTCAAAGAAGGGATAAAAAGAGTCACTATGCTTTGTTTCATTTCATTTCCTCATCTCTACATGGATGTTCTTGATTTTCTTAATATATTTAACGATGTCTGGATTTATAATTTTTACGTTGCAACTATTTGACTTTGAGTTATCAGGGAAATATAAGTTTGGTGGCCAGAGACAGATCTGATGACTGACATAATTACAGTAAAGAGGAATATAAATAACTAAATAACACAGAAGATGCAGTTTCACGTAAAGCTGGGCTATGCTTATAAGCAGTGGTGGGAAGTAATGACGTACAAGTACGTCGTTACTGTATTTAAGTACAATTTTCGTGTATCTGTACTTTACTTAAGTAGATTTAATAATGGATACGTTCAACTTTTACTCCACTACATTTTACAGTGAAGTATCTGTACTTTCTGCTTCACTACATTTATACAAATCCGTCGCGTTACTCGTTACATCCAAGTCGCATTGCACTTTCTTTCCGTTAAAATGTGAAGTTCAGGGACTTAATGTGGAGCTGTAAAATCCAAGCAATAACGTGATTTACTAATAACGTGTGTCTGTTGTCGCCCATCAACTTCCCCTTTCACTCGCACGCGGAGCTCCAAGACATGCGCAGTGGTTTCCTCTGAGTGGGAGAAGATGTCTGTCTAATCGTCAGTAATAGAACTCCGCTACATAAATCATAAGATCTGGCGACATGTAAAACCAGCAGCGCTTCGCTTTCAGACGGTGGGGACAACGTCCAATTTTTAGCGTCACTTGGAAAGGAAGCTTAAAGGAAGGTTAGCTCTGCGGACGTGAAATTATGATGCATAGAATCACAAATCTAAGTCTAAACTGTCACAGAGAGTAAACAGAATAAAAACATGCTTTATCTGTGACATTGTTCATTAAAACGGCACGTTTCTGACATATTAAAATTAAATACGATAGGTACACTTAATGATATTTTATTAGTGATTAGGTAATGCATTCAGCAAGTACTTTTACTTTTAATACTTAAGTATTTTTAAAAGCCAGTACTTTTTTACTTTTACTCAAGTACAAATGTTAATATGGTACTTTTACTTTTACTAGAGTACATTATTGTCTGTGCATTTGTACTTTTACTTAAGTGCATTTTTTGAGTACTTTCTCCACCACTGCTTATAAGTTTATAGAAATGTATAAGTAATCACTTAAATGGACGAAAAACTGCTTTTAGTTTTTACAAAGCAGAAATTTAATATAAAAATTATTTTTCCTTCTGACAACAAACTTTTAACACAAATGTCTTTAATGGATGTTTGTCAAATTATTGCAAGGCCCGTCACGATACATTTTGCTGGACGATAAATTGTCCCAGAAGTTATCACGATGTGTTGAGACCATTTTCAAGTAATGTAATTATAATTACGCGTTCTCATAGATCAATAAACTTAAAATGTTCATGTATATTTAACACTGGACCTGGAAGACATTTTAAATATCTAAAATAAGTAAACAACACAACACCACCAACAAAAAAGAATGAACCATGAAAAATCTATAAACAAAATTGTCCTTTAAAAAAGGGCTAGTTGAAACCAAAGCATCAGACTGAAGACTTTTGTCATTGAGTCTTTGGTAGGAAGAGAGAGGAAAAAAAACCAAAACAATAAATCACGCAAATGGAAATTATTGAGATATTTTAATTTATCATGCAGTTAATTGATTTACTGCTTATTACGACAGGTCTAAAAAGTAGTACAAAGTATTGTGATAAAATTCCAAATCACCCAAAACCTAAACAGAATCAGTAGAGGTCGAACATAAATGCTTCTATTACATCCTGAAAAATAGAAATTATCTCCACTCATTTGTTTCTTTTTTTTTTTTTTTTGTCCAGTTTGACTTGACAACCTGTTCAATATCCATTACCGGAAAGCTAAAAGAGACCTCCACCTAATGCGCACTGATCAATATTCCAGCACCACAGATGACTGGCTGTCATAAAACATTACTTCTCAACTGCTGAGCCTAACTTTTGAATTTTATTGAAAGTCGACACTTACAGAGTGGATGTCCCACTTTCAATTGATTTCCCATTCTAAGACAAGCCTTGTTTTTCTGCTTTGAAAGCACTACCTTGAGTTTTTTTCCTAAATAGAAGCAATGGATTTAAGGGGAGAGAAAATGTCAAGACATTTATGGAGGGAGCAAATGGGATTTAACTTAAAAACATTTTCTTCTGAAAGTATAATGGGATTGTTAATTCCTCTTGCAGAAGCACGGCCAAAAGATTTCACTTTGTACTGTAACATTTAGGATTTAAGGACTTGAGAAGTTAACTAAACGCTGGATAGTTTTTAATTCAGTGAATATTTATTGGTATACCTTTATTAACAAATCGGATTAATCGTATCGCTTATCATTTATCGCGATGCAACCAAAAAAGCCTGTATTTTGGTTGCATTTTTATAGTCGTTTCTGCACGATAAATTCCAATTTATCATGATTTTTCCACCGTTTAATAAAGGTCACAAAAAAGAAGAAATAAATAGTTTTTATTGTCACTTTTATCATTATCAAAACATTTCCACAAAATATTGTGATAAAACTTTAAGTCCACCCCTAATCCTAGAGCAGCAACACTAACAAATACCCACACATGCAACATCAACTTGCGTTCCACACTCAAAATTAGAACAACCAAACGCTACCAGGCTGAATACGTCATTATGTTTATCTCTGGCCTCCATTTGAAATGAGGAAAACAGCAATGCGGTGGTGCAAAAGCTGCAATTGAAGATGTTCATCTAACACCAACCCACTGCTGGAGGTAAAAGATGCAAAGAACGATTGTTTGGTGATTTCACGTCACTGAAAGATTCACACATATGGTGCATGCAGCAGTCATTTCACATGACTGATCTTTACTTAGATATTGTGGGACGTGGCCAAGAGAGAGAGAGAAAGAGAGAGTGCCAATTCAGGCAAATGAAATCCCTATTTGCTGCATTACCGAATCAGGCATAACAATCATGTCTGCATGCTTCCATGGAAGCATGGATGGTTAGAAGCATGCAGAAGACAATGCAATGCATCCAGTGAGTCATTTTACTCACAAGTAATGAGTTAAGAGAGAAAAATCAGGAACAATGATGGGAAAGCCTGTATTTTGGTTGCATTTTTATAGTCATTTCTGCAAAACGTGTAAAAAAAAAATACATTTATTAAAGCTATATATAATATACATGTACAGCAGCTGTAGAAAGGCACTAGAAATTCCAAGAGCCTGTAAGGATAAACTGGTATAGACAATGGATGGGTGAAGTTTAGATTTTTATAAATCTAAACTCTAAAAATCTAATCTGAAACTCAGGCCAGGTCAGGCTAAAATTATTTTCTTGGTTGTTGGGTTGGGCTCGGGGTTAATAAGTCTACAACACATACAGCATGGAGAACGAGAATACACGATATAAAGTTGAGTTTATCTGCTTATTGCAGAGGAAATAGAGGAGTAGATAGTTTAACCTGCTGAGGACATAAAGAAAATAAGGAGCAGAAGTTCATTGGACTATAACAAGCAAAGAACTACATAATAAATGCACATATCGCCACGCCCTGCTCCGCTCCTATCAATCACACATCACATATTTTTTGCCCTCAACTCATAACCCAAGATTACATCCCTTTAAAGGGTGTATGGTTTATTTCCTCTTCAGTAACACATCAACTAACCTCTAAAGATCATGAGCTGTCAGAGCTAATTTACGATGTTACCAATAATTAGAAATACACATATCAAACACACCTAAGAGAAACAAATAAAAATAAAAAATTTCCCAAAAATAAATTGAAATATTTAGTGTCTTGGAAAGAAGGAACCTACAGTAAAACACAACAATAATTTCTTAGAGTTGCAAAGCTGTTTCTCTGCGTCACTGAAAATGTTTTTGAAGAACAATATTTGTGTTTGTGGTGCTACAAATGCAGTACCATGCAGTTACAGCTACAAAGTTACCTAAAAAAGAAGTATTTAATAAATTTTTTTTATTGTCGTCACAATTTCACAGTTAAATATTGTGATAAAATTCTAAGTTTATATCTCCCATCCCTAGCCCAAACCAGTTAGTGATTAGTCCTCTGATTAGATTTTTAGTTTCTGACCAACCTATATGACCAATCAGGCCTGGTCAAGCTTACAATTAGCTTTTTCTGCTCATCAATCATATCTTGGTGCATTTACCATAAACACCATTTATTTTTGTAGCTACTATGCTTTATGCACACCATATTGTCTATTTAAGGATGTGAGAAATATTTTGAAGTCCAAAACTACATGCAAATTTAACAACTGATTTATTTTTTTTTGACTGAAACTGGTACAAATGAATGTCACCATCATCACTTTACCACTGCAGACAAACCTCCTTCCTCCTTTTCAACTCAGTAGCTGTAAGCAGTAGCACCTACACAGACAGGCATACCTATCCTTATAAGTTGTTGCTTAGCTAAAGGATGTGAAGTTCATTTCATTCTGGCTTTAGACGGCTCGGACAGAGGGATGCACATTTACAGACTATTTCTCACAATCACCCCTGCAAACCAGCAGTGTGCGACGTTTGCAGAGGCTTTCTGTGACGCTCTCACGCACGATCACCCAGCCCACCAACAACCCCACCACCTAATCACATCCCATTTCATTGCCTGAATTACTGGGCTCCACCTCGATTTCTATTTTCAGACACTCTGATCCCCACGGTTATTGCCCTTTTCTCTCCCCGGCGTTTTATTATTATTTTTTTTTTCCAAGTGCAAAGAATATCTACTTGGATTTTTTTCTTAGAAGCTGAAGATACTAGGTGGCATTTCAAGAAGGCAAATGTGAGGGAATAGTGCATGTTTTTGAACTTGTAGAGGAGGAGAGGCATCCTTATGTGTACACGGTTGATAATTAGTGAGAGTCTTTCTTTGGCAGGGTGGCCAACCTGCCTCTTGGATAATGGGCTTTATTTTATTTGTCTGACACAAACATCCATCACAAATCCACCCGCATTCCACGCTGTGGGCATGTGCCGTTTTCACCAGAACATTCTGGTCCTTTCACCAAAAAAAATAACTAAATAAATAGAGCAGGAAAATCTTTTAACTTAAAAAAAATAAATAAACTGGAAAAGCACTTTTTTTTTTGTCTCAATTACATGGAAGTAGAGACTCGAGATAAAAGCCTTGAAAGACAAGCAGGTATGAAACCGTCAGCCTTCTGAGCAGGATAACTACCTGAATAAATCAAATGGAGGCAAAGCTGAGAAAAGTCAAGAGGGCAGATATGGCACCGAACGCAAGAGCATGCAAAGCCACAGCGAGGCTTCGCCCATATTTCTTTCCAGTGTCATGGCTATAAAGCTCGCCAAATTGAAAATGTATTTAAACCGAGACCCTGAGAGGAGATGGGGAAGGAGAGATGAGCTAAATTGGAGGACCGAGGGCAGAAAGTGTGCTGAAGAATCTGCCTGCCGTAAATGAAAATGAGTCGTTTCGAACCTCAAATCTAAATTTCTTTAAAACTATTTTAAGTCTGGCACAACTGAAGGTAAATTTGACTATTTAAAACACTGTTTCTCTTCCATGGTCGCTTTCAGTTCTACACACGGCAGCAATGATGATGAGAGAGGTGACGACCCAGGATGGCATCTGATCAGGGGGCGACACAGGAACTCAAAAACAAAAAGAACATTTCTGCCACTTGTGTTTTTCACAAGTTTTCTTTTTCTGCTCATTTGCACATCAAGTCAGCTAACAGTGTGTCTGACTGTGTACACAGTGAGAAAATACAACTCATCCTAAGCTAGCTAATAACGCTAAAGGTAGTATGTAATTTGATTAATTGCAAAATTATTTGGACTAATTTTGATCAATTCCGCTTCAATCTCTAAAATATTATGCTGTTTAACCCAATCAGGCATAATATTGCAATCAACTTTTGAGATTTTGATTCTTTTTTTTTCATTACAAAAAGTGTGCTGTGGAATCTGGCACCAAGATGCTGGCAGTAGATCACTTCAGGTTCTGAACAGGTGGGAGCTCCATGGATCTTCAGCTTTGTTCTGAAACTTTGTTCTTTTGGTAAGAAATAGGGGTGAGCATGGGCACACCGCCTGGTCTATGCACTAGCTCTGTTTCCATTACAAATGTGAGAAAAACTTTGTCAATATTCCGCTAGTGTCGAAAATATACTATTGCTGCGTTTCCACTAAATTACAAACGCAATTAAAGTCATACATCATACAAAACACGCCACGTCATCATCCTCTGACTACTTCCTGACGTCGTCTTCTTTGTGGTTTCCGCCAGCGGCAACATCTGATTGTTGATCATGTGATGCAAGAAAAATTGTTATTTCTGCTGCAGTTTTGCAAAATAAACCAATTTCGATATGGCTGAAAAACCACCTCATCCAAGCACAAAAATTTATTGTAAAAAGAGAATTTGCTGTGTTTCCATTAAGCAAATTTAATTTCAAAATGTCAAATTGCGCAACTACATAGTCAGTGGAAATGCAGCGTATGTCTCAGAAACATCACCTTTCTTTAGAAATGTAGGCTATGTTCTACACAAGAAAACTGCTGGTATGTTTTAATGTTGAATGGGAAAAAGTTTCACGCTTAAACAGCAACGCCAACACACTTTGAGAAAACTGTAGCTGTGTACCGGGCCACTATGTGACGTTGTGATTTTAGCATGTCATCATAACCGCAAGTGATTTTGACCCTTTGCTTTCCACCTCACCGGTTTCCATCTTATTGTAAATAGTAGGCTGTCTCCCAGGAACTAAATGCTCATGTAACATATTTCTTATCAGAAATTGTGTAGAACTGAACAAGTAGCACAGCAAAGAACAAAGCTATCTGTCATTTTTGTTGCTATGCTAGCCCTTTATCCCTGGTTCTGTTACATCATGTATGAGGACAAAATGTTCATTTGTTCCCAAGATACCCACCATTTACAGGTGTAATGATAATAACTGTATAATAACCTGTTATGGTATGCTATGCCACACTTGTATTTGGAAAGATTAGCATAGAAAATTATACCTACAAACCAAAGACTTAATCTAGAACAGTCAGTTTTGTTTCCCTTAAATTGTTTGAATAAATCAGATGGAAAAAAAGGAGGAGTAATTATCTGGCAAAAATTTTCTAGACGAAAACTTAGAAAATTATGAATTTGAAAAGTCAAACATTTGCTAGAAAAGAACTCAAATTTTGAGATTAATCTAAGAAATGTTATAACTTTTGGAAAATGTTCTACTTTTGAAGCTCAGAGATTTTTTAGAAAAAAAATCTTGAAAATTTCTGAGATCAATCTCAAAATTTCTGAGTTTTTTTTGGCTGAAATTTACCCAGGACCCCATCCATGTAGTGACCACCGACGTACGTCACTTTCACACACTATCATGCAGAATCACACCAAATTCAGTCTTTAAGAAATTCTACTTGGATCAGAAGAAACGCCCCCAACAAATGCTGCATAAAAAGACACTTGTAGCTTCATCTCTAAGATGTACTGACCTGTAGATTATGCGGCTGAAAAGCGTTTGAAAGGAAAAATACATAAATAAATGTACAAAGGCAACGATCAGGTCTCCAAAGAGCTCTAATCCTCCCCGGGGACAAGTGGATTAGTGCACGTTTATTGCAAAGACGCGCGCGCACGCACATTTTTTTATATATGCGCAGCAAATATCCGGGCATCCAGGATGGAGAAACTGCCACACCCTCTCGGAGTGGGACTCAACAGATTTGCGGCTCACTTTCTGTCGGTTAATTTAGAAATCTCCTTACACGCAGAAAAAAAAAGCATACTTGATTTTTTTTGTTACATTTCTTTAGGTGAGCTACTTCATCATTAACGATTCCAGACTATATTAAACACTTGAACCCCTCCAGAACCTGACGGACAGGCTCCGTCATTAAACAGCAGGTTTTTCCTTGTTGATAGTAAGAACTAGATGGTTTGAACCACCTGTGAATGTCGCCACATTGTTCACGCTCCTCTGCAGGGATGATGGACGCTCAGGGATGCTGCGGTGGCTTTTTTTTACGTCGACCTTTGATCAAAGTTTGATCCAGCCACAAGTACAGATTTGTGTTTATTGTATGAGTGGAAAAAATGTTTTAAAAATAACACATATTTCCACATACATCCACTTTTAACTCGGGCAAAGAGCTTTGACCTCCAGCTAGTCCCAAAAACACAGCGCGCGCGCACGCACGCGTCGTTTATACACGAGATTTAACGTTTAAGTTTAAGAGTTTACTCACCCGTTAGCATGTCGTCTTGGTGTTGAATCCTAATTATCTTGTCTCCATGTCATTTCGTCGAATTGGGGGTTCAGTTTTTCTTCTGTTGTCTCATAAGCCCCGCAACCCGCGTCTCCGCGCGGCTCGGTTTAGTTTGTCCCGGAGAAACAGCAGGACAGAAACCGCAGGACGCGGGTTATCCATCCCGGTCGAGAGCGCAAGGAAGAAGAAAAAAAAGGGTCTCTGTGTCCGGAAACCGGTCCAAATAACAGCGTATCCTTCCGAAAGTTCAGGGGGGGAAACTGCCGCTCATAAAGTAATTCTGCGTAAGTTAGACCCGCTTTCTAAAAGGGAAAGTTTAAACACGGGAGGGGAAGAAAGGCTTCGGTGGGATGAGAGAGAAACGGCTGTGAAGGACTCTGACACAAGAGCTGAAGGAGGGCGAGAGAGAGAGAGACAGAGAGAGAGAGAGAGAGAGAGAGAGAGAGAGACACAGAGAGAGAGAGAGAGAGAGAGAGACCGAGAGAGAGAGAGACAGAGAGAGAGAGAGACATCGAGAGAGAGAGAGAGAGACAGAGAGAGAGAGACCGAGAGAGAGAGAGAGAGACAGAGAGAGAGAGCGAGAGAGAGAGAGAGAGAGAGAGAGGAGCCAGAGTCCGACACGCGCCACAGACTCTGGCTCCTCAACAGCTACATTCCTCCGCTTTATATTTTTGCTATATATGTATAAAATTAAATTTTTTTTATTGGTCATCTTCTGAAAGAGTATTTCTATATACAAAAAAAATAAATAAAACCCATTAACCCTTTGTGTGAATGTTAATATTGACAAGGATACACATATAATGTTCATATTCTTCACATATCAATGATCATATTGGAACTTTGCCTCATCTATTGGTCAGTCTAATTGGGGTATTGTAGTTGCCAAATACTCACATTTGTGTCAACTTAATTCTCATATGATGCATTTCTAATTCATTTATAGCTTTAAAGCAAAAACGCCCATTGGTTTTTAGATAACTGTAAAGGGTTTCATATGAAACCTACAGAAAATACCGACTAGGAGTATGAAGGAACAGAGAAAGGAAAGAGGAATTAATTATTTAAAAAAAGGAGTGAAAAGTGAAAGAAGGCATTAGTGAAAATAGAAGAAAAAGAGGATGGAGGTCAATAACCCTTTTTCTTTTTCTGTGCTCATCCACACCTGGAAAGTTCCTGCTTTAAATAACAGACATTTTGACACACTGACAATTTTACAGATAGACGCAAGCAAACAAAACATGTTGTTCCAGCAACTAGACTAAATATGGATCAATCATGTTGCATCAATTCAACAATCATGTTGAATTTTCCCTGTTTTCTCCCCAATGAACAAACCGACAAAAAAAACACAACACATTCTAGGCTGACCTAAACATAAATCTTAAGTAGGACTTTTTTTTTTTTTTTCTTTTACCAGCTGACCTGACAGAGATTGTTCACCACAGGTACCGCTAATAACCAGCAATGACGAATATACCATATTAGGACCCGGAGGGTCGGCAGCCATTCTAAATCAGCTTGAATTACTGATGTAACAACCCTTGTTATGCTGTGCAGACTTCTGAGCAGACCTACAGAAAAATGGGAGGTTGACAAAAAAAATCGACCCCCGCCCCGTTCTAAATCCATCCAAATCTCTGCTATACATGAAAACACACATACACAACAATGAGCAAGACAGTGAATTATATTAGGAATCAGCTTCCAGCCACCTTAGCTTTGAAACTAATCACCCTTTAGCTATAAATCCCCCGTTTAGTCAGTGCATTACGCTCAACCATTAGAACAGATATGTCTTCTTTACTCTCATGGCTCAGTTTACATCTTACACTCTGCGTTCAGGCATTTTACCCGCCTCCCGTTGCTATAGATCAAGTCCTGCAAAGCTACGCCCCCTACACTAAAACCCACTTCATTAATAGGTGTCAAGAGTCAGCAGTGCATCACCACATTACATCGCTATTCACAGAGTGTTCACTACATCATTAATTTCCAGGCAGGGCCATAAGGAGAACGTAACTCATAGAAAAAGGTAAATACTGTCAAGTTGTTGTGCTGTGTAGCCTTTGGTTTGCCAGAGAACTAAAAAGTGTTGGCGCTTCTTCCTCATGGGTCTTGTAGTCACACTTATACATTGGTCATTTGATGTATTTATTGTCACAAAGTGACGATAAATGATATTTTCTAGAAATGTCCTGGTAATCGGCGTACTCAGTGCTACAGTTATTTTTGTCCAGACTTCAACACTAAACCACAGTAGCTCGGAAGCAACGCCAACTAAAAGGTAAATCTCGTGATTCAAGCAGCTTAACTCTACCCCAGACTCCCGTTATTTTCTCTAAGATAAAGTCGCTGCGTCGGCTGTCATACACTCTACCGATGTCACACTAGCTAGGAGACAACACTCGCTAGCCTCTTTATTAGCTGCAGCATGCTAGTGTCAGGTTGGACTCTCCTTTTGCCTTCAAATCGGCTTTAATTCTTTGCAGCGTTAATGTATTTGGAATAAGATCAGCCATCCCAAAGGTTCTCTACTGGATGAGCTCGGGTTTCTGTAGAGGAGTACACTGAACTCATTATGATGTTCAAGGGAGAGGATTGAGTTGATTTGAGGTGTGTAACGTGGCGTATTATCTTGCATGGAGCAGCCATCAGAAGATGAGTAGTCTGGTTGCAAATGGATGGATGTGATCGGCAAAAATACTCAGACGGAGATTCAAACAATGTACAGTGTGATATGAATGACTATTACAGTGTAACATGAAATTAAAACTTCAAAACAGAAACTGAGTTCCATTGGAAAAAACAAATGTCCGATTCAATTTAGTGTCTAATTTCCTTGAGATTATGTGAATAGTAGTATGAGTTAGCTCTTAGCTGACATGAGTGGTACCTGTTGTGGTCCTCCGTTGATGTAGCGCATTCAGAGACGGTATTTTGCCAATTCTTGGTTACATTGATCGGTCATTTGAGTTCCTGACGCCTTTCTATTGTCCCAAACAAGTGTGTCTTAAATCCCCTTTACCTTTCTCATAAATGATTTAAACTTTAGCCCATCTTTTTCATCACATCAAGATGCCTAAATGTGCTGAGCTACTAGTTTTGTTACAATTGAGCTACTATATCTCATAAAGGGACCAGAGAGTTTACCCAGTTTCAAAACAAGATTAAAAGCTATAGCTTTTTGATTTTCATCTTTAATAGACAAAGAGCAGTCTGTCATTCAGTTAGGTTATTGCCTTTTAAACCTCAGTCAGCAGATTTCTACTTTTGAGAAAATACATGCATTATTTTCTGAATTCATTGTTCTTTTCCTTAAAAAAAAAAGATGCAGTGCAGTGATGAATTTGTAATTATAAATTTGAAACAAGATCTAGAGAATTTGTTTCAAATTCTTAAACAGAGCTAATTTCTTAGAAGAAAAATCTAGGGATGTGGTCGCTGACAAGATATGTCCAAAGTATAGAGCAGGGCTAAGCAAAAATAAATCTGGATACATAAAATATAAAATGCCAAAGAGATTCAACAACTGAAAGCTGGTTGCAGCTGTGCTGAGGGTTGTGATTGTGTATTATCCTGTTCTTTGAACCAGTGACTATGCTGGTACATTATGTTTGCTTTCTCTCCATATATGTCACTGGGCATTTTAACCAAACACTTTCAGAAATGTTACGGTTGGTTTAGATGCAAAGTTGTCCAGTGAAACTGTGTTGAATCCTTTATTTTTATGAAATAAAGACGTTGCCAAGGTAACCCTTTGCAGAAAGCCATACCCTTTCAGTCCTTTCTCAAACTTTAACTCAGTGAACCTTGACATCTTTACTGAAGCCTTCAGGGTTTCCAATGAAAGTCTCTTTTCAGTTTCCTCTGCGTCTTTGACATTCAGGTCTGTTCCTCTGAATGAAACTGTGTTGCAACAGAAAAGACAGAAATTGTCAAAATTACCTTGTTGTTGATTGCCTAATTGTTCGGCAGTTGTTTATCTAAGATTATCCTCTGCCTTTCTGGCATTGAATGAATACACACGAGTGTGCTACAAATCAGGGAACAGAGGGATTTGGTCCGCACCACCTGTCCACAACATGGCCCACTAATTGTTGTAGAAGCAGTAATAGCTTACCAAAGACTAACTTTACAAATGCACACAACATATGCTACAGGGGAGAAATGTATACCTATGAATCCATCACTCTATTGCAAACCTGCATTGCAATTTTTTATTTTTTAAGAAAAGGAATATGAATTCAGTAAATAATGCTTGTAGCATCACATCTCTGCGCATCTGATACCAGAGCATACATAATGTAATCTGCTGCAGGCTGCTGGAGTTTCTGAAATATAT
>CAEFZX010003972.1:58892-116793 GCA_903066825.1 Alfaro cultratus | reverse complement strand
CGTACGATCTGATCACCTACCCTTGGTGATCCTCAGCTCAGAAGTCTTCTACCGGGTTCGAGCGCCAAAGAACTTTTTGTATCATTAAATTCTTCTAACTGATATTTTCTCTCTGTGTGAGTCGATCCAGATTGAAATGACAGTTAGCAGAGGATCCATTACCATAGCAACGGAACACATCAGGGCAGAGCGGCTGATTAGGACTACAAAAACGCATCACTGTAGTTCCAACTATGGCAGAACTCTCAGGAATGAGCTGGCCTTTAGAACTACTTGTGTTTTGGGCATTTCATAACTGATTTTAACCAACCATTGTTACACACATGATTAGTGTGGCAATTTTAAATTAAGCTAATGAAAATTTCAAAGTAAAAGACTACACAATTTTTATATAATGTCATCGCTCTTTTGGCCATTATATAACTGACTTAACAGAACCACTGTTACACATGGGGTTAGTGTGTAACAGTGTGAAGCTTACTGAAAATTTCAAAATAAAAGCCTCCATATTGCTCTGAGGTTAGTGCACCGTACGTATCACGGTTCCCGAATGGGACGGAGTTGTTCAGACTGCTTTTTTTAGTCAAGCTGGCTGGCTCAAACTGATAGAATTCCATCTCTCCATGTCTGACTAACAGCTGGTAGAGGATCCATTACCATAGCAACAGAACACAGCAGGGCAGAGCAGCTGATTAGGACTACAAAAAGGCATCACTGTAGTTCCAACTATGGCAGAACTCTCAGGAATGAGCTGGCCTTTAGAACTACTTGTGTTTTGGGCATTTTACTACTGATTTTAACCAACCATTGTTACACACAGGATTAGTGTGGCAATTTTAAATTAAGATTAATGAAAATTTCTAAATAAAATCCTTGACAATTTTTATATAAGATACTTGATGTTTTTGGCTTTAAGTGACTGTTTTAAACAAACCACTGTTACACATTGGATATGTGTGACAATTTAAAATGAAGCTTAATCAAAATGTCAAAATAAAAGCCTGGACCATTTTCACATCAGGTTATTGATCTTTTGAGCATTATATAACTGGCTTAACCCAATCACTGTTACTTATGGGATTAGTTTGGACATTTAAAATGAAGCTTATAGAAAATTTCAAAATAAAAGCCTCAATATTCCTCTCTGGTTAGTGCACCGCCATAGGCGGTACAATAATATTAGCTTGCATTATCTTTTTCTCTCAGGTTAATGCACTGTCTTGCTGTGCAAGACAGTACATGAACATTAGCAAAAACATTAGCATTTCACTGCCCCCCACTAGTGCACTGCCGTAGGCTGTGCAATAAGATTAGCCTGCATTACCTTTTTCTCTCACGTTAGGGCTCAGAGCATTAGCATTAGCATTTTACTTTAAATAAGGTATTAGCTATTTATCTTACTTATTAGCCATTCTAAGTATACTGAATGGAGTAAGTCAATTACAGACAACATGCTAGTGATGCCATGCCCCACACGCTACTGACATCATTCACAGTATTAGCATTGATGCTAATATTTAGAATCAGAACGCTGGGTCCAAACCGACGGGCACACTTTGGCAGGCCCCGGTTAAATTTCTTCAGGAATTTTCTAGTTAGCAATTAGAAACACTTCACGTGTTGGGACAGCACCACCTATTGGTGTCAGTTATTTTTGCAGTGTTGGTGCAGAGTTTTATAGTAAACTCGCCAACTCTCATGGTGTGTATTTGTGATTGAGTCCTCATGGTTCGCATTTTACATAGCGTGCGTAAGCACGTCGGGTGCGTCTGTTGCGACGTACTATCAAGGCGCATATATACACCATATAGTTTTGTACACCTTTAAATAAATATTTATATCCTGTATAGCACTTCTGGATAGATGCAAACTACATTTCGTTGCTTTATACTTGTGACAGTTCAATAACAATAAATTTGAATTCTATTCTGTTCTATTCAAACAAGCAGACAGTAGTTATTTTTCAGCGGAATTAACCAGTTGGTGGACAGAGCGATGCAAGACACGTCTTTTCGGACAACAAAAAACACAAGTAAGTTTTGTTTGTACATATAATTTTGACCAAATGCTAGTGCCAGTTTAATAAATGTGCCACCAGAGATGCTAAATGTCGACTTAAGGAAGATAGACAAATTTATCGGTTCTAGTGGATTTTTTTTTCACTAAGGCAGTTAGACACTGTCAATATTACCACTATTTTCCCAAAAAAACTGCACTTTCAGTTCCCTCCATGTTGTGTTCGCTCTGTTTGCCCTTCTCTCCTGCTCTCTCTCGGTTGTTGTTGAAATCTAGCACCAACTGCTAGCAGTGCCACCGTTACTGCTTCATATTGTAATGCAACTTACGACACCTTAAGAGTGCCAGTCATAGTCAATATAATGCAGTGAAAGCCTTTATCCCAGTGGTTCTTAACCTTTTTTGAGGTACCGAACCCATCAGTTTCATATGCACATTCACCGAACCCTTCTTTAGCGATAAATAAAATAAAAAGATTTTCCAAATTCAAGACATAGGTATATGTTTTTTTTGCTGGTGCACAAAATGAGCCGTGCATGAACATCACCTTGCTCAAAGAACAAAACCATGAACTCACAGCCAATTACAGTATTACTTTATTCTGGCTCCCCAAAAAATATTTCGGCCCCATAAAATAATTTCAGCCCAAACAAATATTTTTTTACTATTTTACCAATTAATAATAAATTTGGATGTTTTGAAGAATTTAAAAATTTTTAATAACTTAATTCTTTTTTTATATATATATTTTTTATTTAATTAGTTTTTTGTCATTTTGAATCCACAAAATACTTTTTAGGGGCCAGAATAAAGCATTGCACAAATTATATATCTGCAAATCGGTGTGACTTCTGCTGTTGTTTTTGGGAGACCAGTTCAGATAGGCGTGGCTTCACCTTGGCAAGTTCATCTTCATAGCAAAGTCTGTTCATTTTCTTATTTTTTTGCTCAACATAAAAATGTCATGACACCTGTTAGGAACATACTAACAGGTGTTATGAAGTGTCATTCGGTAAATAATGACACTTAATGAGAAGTTGCTTTAAAAGTTGGATGACAGGTGTTATGTCATGTTTATGACAGTGTCATGTCAGTCTTACCCCATCAAATAAAGTGTTACCAAAATGGTAATATATTGAAAGCACAGTGTAATTAGTTTCACCTGGAAAGTGTTTTAATTGATAAAGTGTGTTGTAATTGAGCCTTCTGTGTTCTGGGAGTGTTGTATGTTTGCAGTACTATAGTGTGTATGAAGCATGTAATGTACAAAGTGGCAAAGCAGACTAATAAAAGACATTAAGTAACTAAAAAGTGTACTTCATTAGCAATTATAATACAGTGATCCCTCGCTATACCGCGGTTCACCTTTCGCGGTCTCGCTGCTTCGTGGATTTTTTGTGCAGGTTTTTTTTTTTTCACAATGCATTGTATTCTTCGTCCTGATTGGCTAAACAATCTCTGCGCTTTTTCTTTACCTGTGTGCCAATAACGTTACGGTATTTATATACAGTGAACCCTCGCTATATCGCAGTTCACCTTTCACGGTCTCGCTGCTTCGCGGATTTGCATGGTGTATTGTGTTCTGCATTCTGATTGGCTAAACAGTCTCTTCACTTCTTCTCTACCTGTGTGTCAATATGTGTGTTTAATATGTACACGTACGTAAAACAGCGTGCCAAATTTAAGTTTGCAAACATAATCGATGGTGGCATGTCGGTTTATAAGAATCATTTTTGCCCAGAAGAAAACAGAGCGACAACAACTACCCATAACTATGCTCTTCTCTCAATAAAACACACACCTGCACCGTGGGCTTTAGAAGAAAAACAGCTACAGGGCGAAGTCAGGATGCAGCGGCTCAGTCAGAAGAGCAGTGAAATACACCTGAGTCACTATTTGTCCTACTGTACTTTGTATTTTTTATCATAATAATTTTTCATTTTCTCCCATTCTAATCCAATGACTCGGGTCGCGGTGCTGATCTCCACAATATGAAGCCTTCAGTTCGTAAACCCCCCCCCAAAAAAAAAACGTTTATACGGTACTTATATTTGTTAAACAAATGCTTGGGCCTGTACAAAGGTTTTGTTCTTTGGTTTCAATGTATTATGGAGTATTTCATTGTATAATAATTGTAAAAAAATACGATTTCTACTTTGCGGATTTCACCTATCGCGGGTTATTTTTGGAACGTAAAACCCGCGAAAAACGAGGGTTCACTGTATTCTGATATCGGGGTTAGAGCTGATGGTGACTGACATCTGTTAAGTGTGGTAAAAGGTACAGGTACAACTTAAATATATGAATATGTTGGTAGATTATTTCCCCTCGTTCTTTAAATGCTAGTGAAATGGAGGCAAACAGTCTGTAGCTAAGCTAACTATCCTAAATGGTTGTTAATCTCACACAGTCTACTCACCAAGCAGGAATGAACCATTTCATGCCAATCTGGACCGGGGCCGGGGATTCAGTGCAAATATGGATGTGTGTGTTTTGGTCTTTGAGTGGTAACATTTATTTTTTACTGATAAAAACTATTTAAAGAACACATTATAATTAATTTTGTAATTGACAGGGCCCCATTTTTTTTCTATTTCTATGAAGAAAAAAACAAAACTATTTTGTGGAGGGCCCCCTGTCGGTCAGGGGCCCTTGGAATTGTCTTAACTTCCTTCCCCCTTTACCGCACCCCTGATGACATGAACTGTATGTTTATGTGCTGCTAAAGTCAACTGAAATGTTCCACACTGTTTACTTCCTGTGACTCTCACCCTGGTCTTTGCCATCACTGTGTCCATTCTCATGGGTTGCTTCACCATCTGAGCTCGGCCGGTCAGATGATGTTCTCTGGCAACAGAAAATCACCAAAGCAGGAGAGGAGTGACTTCAAAGAGGAGTAAACAGCATAGTTCCTCAAAACTGAATGGTTGACAAAGGCACTACAGTCCAAAAGTGGCTATCTAAAGGTAATGTACAAAATAAAAATTCCAAGAATTTCTGTAGAAGGTTGAGCTGGCTGATAAAGCCAACTCTCAATCTGCAGTGTTAACTTACTAAAGGTTTGCAGTAAAGTTCTAATTTGCTGCAAACACATCAGAAGGCACCTAATAAATGTGCACTTCATGTTTTAATGGCTCTGGAAACCTTTGCAATCATTGCTTTAATAACCCATTTGGTTAACTGTCCACCTCTTGCCTAAATGGGAAAAAATTAAGATTTTTGTGGAAAACCAAATTCTTCCCTGTCTATCAAGTATGTCACCAAGTTTAGTTCAAAAATAGTAACTAGGACAGAGGATATCTAATAAAATTATTTAAAAGAACATATACCTCGGAAACTTGAAATGCCGAGGCAAAAATTTTACAAATGTTGCAATTTTGGTATCCAGTCAAACAGAATATTTGTCATATTTGGGTGCTAAATATGACATACTTTGCAACGCCGGCAATGTGGGTTTTATTTTTACCTTCTCCAGTTCTGCTTTGAGGACAGGTAACCCAGATGCAGTTCCATCAAGGTCTGCACTTCCATTCACACACACCTCCCTCATCACCTTGAAAACAGAAGGAATGCTATTTTAATTAGAATGCTGAGGACATTATACCAATGAAAAAACCCATATGATGACTGAGGGCTGAGTGAATTGAGTTTATACATCAACATGTCAACTCAGGTTGGCAGAATATTAACCAATAACAAAGGTCAATAACAAATAGGTGGATTTCTCATTATAAAATGAGGAATCCACCTATGTCTCATCTTTCCTGAAGATGAGACATGAATCATGGACTGAAAGGAAGTGAAGTAATAAGATTTAAAAAGTGCCTTTGGGAGGATTTGAACACAAAAATTACAACAGTTTATTTATATTTTATGACAATAATGTATTTAGTGTTTTTTTATTCTATCATGATAAACAGATTCACTAGAAAGATTAATTTTGGATTCCTCATTTTATAATATGTGAATTTTGTTTTTGCAACATACCACCTAATTAAGCAGCTCAATGTAGAAAGCCTTCCAATTAGGTCCACATGTACGGTCTATCGCTAATATATTATCCTTCCCTATGGCAGTCAAGGGATCAAAAGCAATGGAGACCCGGCGTTCTAGTAACTGCAGAGGAAGTAGGTGGTCCCTGCATATCAAATCTTGGCTTGGCAGAGAAAGGGATCTACATGCATAACCCAAATGATGGGTACTGGGAAATGTGAAAATCTGCCAAGACACTCTTTAACACACAAAAACTCTCCTATGTCCAATCCACATGCACTCTAGACTGGCTTTGGCTGCACTGGCGTCCTCAACTTGTCGGGTTTTGGCTTGCAGGAAGCATAATTGGGTCTGGTTGGGGAAATGACAGACTGTAGCTCCACAGGTCTGGCTAAGAGAGCGACTCAGAGGCTGAGGGGGCGGAACGGACTGCATTTCTTCGATTGGAAAGAGGCAGCCACTGTGGCTGCCTGATGTACTACTGAGCAAACTGGAGTCAGAGTTTGGGTGCTAAATATGACTTTTATTAAAGGGATCCAAGATTAATTGCACATGTTGGGCTAAATATGTTGTAATTTTCCTATTAACTACAATAATGATGTTTGTGATACAGCACACCAAGAAGTCATTGTACTGTTCAAGGCTCTAACAAGTGATCTTACATTCACAAGATAAAAACAAATGGCATGCCGACAGTTTTTATTCACAAATGACACAACACCTGGCTAGAGAGCAAAAAACGCTGGGAGAAACGTCAGACAGACAGCGCTGGGAGCTCTTTTTAATGCCGGTGGAGCTCAGCAGCAGTATAACCAGCTACTGCCACCCCGTTTATTGTGGATGAAGATTAGACCCTAAACAGCTGTTGCTGGGCCGGACAGAGAACTATAGAAGTACCTACTGGATCACACAGTCCGGCCAGAGGTACGTGTCATTCATAATTTCATTTCTAAAGCTGAAGGCAGCAGTATCAAAACACCAGCTCCTACGGTGTGCTCTTCCTTCGTTTGGTCCTCCTCATCTTCATCACCTCTTGTGATTTCTACATTCCCATCGATTTCAACGCGTTATGGTTCAATTTTAAAAAGGCTTAAAGGCGTTACTCATCACTGTTTTGCCTGGACTGAGCTAGAGCAGTCGGACCTAAAGACGTCTTTTACCCAGAATGCATTGCAATATGAACAACATGGCGATGTTCGTGTGACAATACACACTGTATTATTGCTGTATTGCTTTCACATCTAAAATAAATATTTCCCAAACAAAATCTATTGTTACAACTAATCATGGATCCCTTAAAAAAACCAACATACTGCTGATTGATACTTTATAGGTGTGAGAAGCAGCCAATATAAATTGATGTTTGTATCTTTGACACAGTCTGTGCCATCTATTGATTATTGCATCTATTGACTCTGTGTCAGAGTGACATGTTAAAATCTTTGTAATTAATTAATACTAATTAATATGTTAAAGTCCCGGCCCTAACTAAAATAGACTAAATTTACATTATATTGGGTCTCATGATATCAAATAAGTTTCAATCTGGAGAGACTCAGACGGAGAATAGACAACGATTAAAAGAGTTTAATGATGTACAGAATAAAGAAGCTTTGGCGCTCGGGCCCAGCCGGGGGATGTTAATTGTTGTGAAGTAGCGATTACTTCCGATGAGCGTTCCTGCTCTGATAGGAACGTCATTCCCCCCCGGGCCCGACACTGGTGGTGGAGGTTGAGGGAGGGTCCGGGCCAGGAGACCAGACCGCTGGGGGAGAAGGGGAGGTGGGTTGAGCTCGGCTGGAGAACGAAGGACGCCGCGAATGGAGGTCCTTATCAGCTGGGACTCGGCCGGTGATTGGAAGGGGCGTGACTTGGTCCGGCGTTGATAGGTCGTCGTCGGTGGGCCGGTCTCTCCAATTATCAGGTCCCGGTGCGGGAGGAAGAGTCTTCCAGCTTGAATTTACGCCTAGTCTTCATGTCCTGAATGGTTGGTTGTGCCAGTAACAGCTCATGTGACAATGTGAGGTCATATACTATTATATGAATTATACATTTTAATGAAGTATTCATTAGCCAATATGTTGCTATCCTTTTAAATGACATAATATATGGCACAACCTACTTTAGTGTATAATTATTCCCACAGAACCTACACTAACAGATACTTTTTTATACTACGCTACCTTTTTTAAAGGCTCAATTCTAGTAAGGTTGGTAACATATTATCATAACATGGAAAGTCTGCTGACCACTGAATGGTAATAAATATTACACAGTTAAAATTCAAAATTCACTCTGTCAAGATTAATAGTTCATTCCTGTCAGGGGCGCCGCCAGGAAACTTGGGCCCCATGACAAAAAATTAAATTGGGCCCCCTGCTGTTACAATTTTTTGAGTCTATTTGACCCATAAAAAGCGGCACAATTTTAAACGCATCCAACTGCCTTGCTTTCTTGTCATGACACTTTGTTATGAGGCAGATAATCTGTGAAAACATGGATCTTCTCCAGCTACTCCCTGACCTCCTACTGATGGCTAAAGATTGGAATTTACAGCGCTAAAACCCGCCCCCTGCCTCTGATTGGTTGGTACTGGGAGAAGGCAGAGGAATTAAATTATTCTCAGATAATCTTTCAACATATTGACAGTCTTAATAAATGTGTACTTTTTCTTAATAAAAGTTGCATACTGCAGCTAAAATTTCACTTCAGTGTAAATATAGATGTGTGAGTTTTGATCTTTGAGTGGTGACCTTTATTTTTTTACTGATAAAAGCAATTTAAAAAACACGATATAATTAATTTTGTAATTGATAGGGCCCCAATTTGTTTCTATTTCTATGAAGAAATATACAAAAGTTATTTTGTGGAGTACCCCCTGTCAGTCATTGGCCCTAGGAATTGTCCTAACTTTCTCCCCATTTAAGGCGCCACTGATGCCTGTATTTGTATCTTGTTGAAACAAGGTGCCATTTATCCATCCATTAATCCCCCTCTAAACCTTGAAGGATGTTGGAGGGGTTGTTGACTATCAGCAGTAGACATTAGGTATGAAGTGGGGTACATCTTGCATCTATCACCTGGTGAATAACACAATTTTGCTTTTTCAGAGTTTTTTGCTTCAAAGTTTTTCTTTGCAAGTTCTCTGAAACCTTTTTTTAATTGTTTTATGGCAAGTGATTGGGCTATCACACCAGTGGTCAAGGGCGTAAATCCCATCTCATTGTTGGGGGGGGACCATAAACAGGAAAATTTCCTAAGACCAATTTTGGGGGGGTTGGCAAAGTTACAGTGAAATGTAACGTAAAATGTGGTTTAGAAAGTTTTTAAACCACATTCAAGGTGCAGGACCAAAAATGACTAGTAAAGTATATTAAACATGTGTTTTTCTAAGTAACCAACCTGTTGAGAAGTAAAACTAAAATCTAAAATTCAAATATTGCTTAGATATGAGTTTTATTCAGTCTGACTGATTTAATCTCTGCTACACCTTTACAAAGATTTAAGGTTCTAAATTAAAAAAGCTTTGAGTAACTCCTCTTAATGAAATTCCTCATAAACATTGATTTATTGAAATGGCTCCCAATACAAATTATGGGCTATTTAAATTATAACTTGTTAAGTTGCTTTATTTTTAAGCCTTTTTTAGTTTTGCCATATCCTGGATGGCTGAGAACCAACAAGTAGATAGAAATGAATATCTGGGAAGTATTATAACTTAAACATAAGACTTAAATAACATTTAAAGCACTGGGCCTTATATAGAAAAGTATTCAGATTTTATTTTGTGGTTTTAAAGGCTCTATGTTGAAGACAGCGAGAAATAAAGGCATAACTTTTAGTATTTTCTATCTGTTCTCGGCTCCCACACACTGAGGTAGGTCCACTTGCATCCACTCCCATTGTTAGAACCATTGTTCTAACAATGGGAGGGGGGCACCTACAAATTAATTCTTATTTTTTTCTGAGATAAATGGTAGATTTATTTCGTTCTTTGTTTCTTTTGCCTTTTTATATTGATATTATTTAAATGCAAACATTTCTTCTATTATTATTGTTTTTTTATATTTTTATATTTTTTATTTTTTGGGGGGGGCAATTTGAGATTTTTCCAAGATTAGGGGGGTCCAGACCCCCTCAACCCCCTGAGATTTACGCCTATGCCAGTGATATAACATGTTAACAGCCGAGTCCCTGACATATTCTTTAAAAATGTGAAACAAATATTTCCATTAAAAAAAAATCACTGCTTCACACTTTGTGTCAGGAGATTGAACAGTAAGTAACTAGTCATGTTTGTTAACTCAGTTTCAACATGTCGTGCTGTGCAGTTCAGTGTGTTTTGGTTCAATTAAAGACGGCCCTCACATGTCTTTCTTCTCAAAACTTGTAACGATTGCACTTAAAACTTCTCCCCACACTCAAACTTAGTCTCTGCCGGATATTTTTTTGTTTACATCGACGGACTATTGACGTGGGATCTCGGGGAATAACATTTCACAAGTAAGATGGACATATATTGTTTATATTTTGTTAATAGAATATTACTATTTTGTATTATGTCCACCTCCACAATGCCAGCTAATATTAGCTATATTGGTTGGTGTAATTCTGGGATTCATAAATATATAAATATATTTATATAAATATACAAATATATGTATTGATATTACTAAATAATATATTTAAAAAATTATGACTGGTTGTGCGCTTTGTAAAGTGCTCATCATACATCAATATCAAAACATTCTCTTCCGAATCTATTCTGTTTTGCCCACAAAGAATATTTAAATATGCTGAAGCATGTATCAGTCTAATTCAAAAATACTTAAAAATAATTTTCCTGCTTTGAAAATATAAATGTAAGCAATGTAAGCAAAAGTATTAAAAGTTTTGGGAACAAAAGACATGAAATCCTGTTTTAAGACTGAACATGTGTGCTCTTGGATTATGGCAGAAAAATTCCCTCATATTATTTCCTCATCGGGGGATTTAGCTCTGTGGTCCAATAAATAGAAAACGCATTACAAGCAGGTCCTGGTTCACTGAATTACCTTGAGCCACTCCTCAGCCTGTTCTTTGCTCTGCACTGCCAGCACCAGGGCATCTGCTCCCTGGTGGACAATCTTCAGTTCATGCTTCTTCTTCCTGCCATCTTTGGGGATGTGCATGATGCTGCATCCTGACAGAGTGAGCTCCATCTGTGGGGTCTGGTCTTTAGAAGATTTGTAGCACTACAAGTAGATAGGAACAGGTGGTTTATCGCTTAGTGGACGAAAATGTGACTTTTGGTGCAGATGTTTAAATACCACAGGCAGGAATAACAACTAGAAAACTTCATTTTCACAAAGCTTTACAATTACAACAATAACAATGATTTTTTTTTAAACCCACAAATGAAGTTAGTAAATTTATTAAACTTTCCCACTAACTTCATTCTTGCCATTTTTAAAATGTTTATTAGCTCCAGTGGCCTTAATTTGAGAGTGGTCAGACAGGAAAGCGAGTTGTGAGAGAGGGTCAAAAGAAAGAATAGAAAATCATTTGTCACTGTACATACAATCACCCGCCTCTTTATCAGGTACATCTTGCTAGTACTGGGTAAGACCCCCTTTTGAGCTCAGAACTGCCTTAATCCTTGGTAGCATAGATTCAACAAGGTGCTGGAAACATTCCTCAGAGAGTCTAACCCATATTGACATGACAGCATCACAGAGTTGCTGCAGATTTGTCGGCTGTACATCCATGATGAAAATCACATCCCAAAAGTGCATTCAGTGTTATGGCTCCAACGGTGTGGAATCAACTCCAGTCTGAACTCAAGATGTCAGATCTGATTTCATTGGAATTATTTTGAATGGTTCTTAAAAACATGCAATGTGTTTCCATCAACCAGTGTCATTGTTCTTAAACTGTTTTATAATTTGTTTTAAACTTGTGCATATGTTTTAATTTGTTTTACTTTAGTGTAACCACATTGTTATGTGTTGCAGATTTCTGCCCAGGTCCCTCTTGAAAATGAGATCTAGATCTCAATGGGGTTTTATCTGGTTAAATAAAGGGAAACAAAATCTACCTGAAAAAGTAATTATTTCCTTCCTCTGTAGACCATATAAGATCTGATGCCTGTCATCCACACATGTAACGATTATGCTTAACCATTTCTATCTGTATTTCTTTTCAACAATCTCTCACCAGTAGTTTGTTGTCTTTGATGACACACAGAAGTTTAGTCCACTGGCCAAAGCGTTTTTTACGCAACAGAAAAGCACAGATGCGGGCATCTTTCACAAGGTCCATGGACGCCTCTTCAGATGGCCATTGGTGACGCATCTTCTGACTCTTCCCGTCTTCCTCTTCTTCATCGTACGATTCGTAGGAACTGCTCATGGCATCTGAATCATAGTCTGAGAGGAAACATAGACTATTCTTAATTTTGTTGACAAGAAATAAGCTAACTATGTTAGGGTTAGTAGTTTTCTATCTATAAAGACACATATTACACTAATGAATAAAAATATATATCAGCTTATTACTTACTAGAGGTAATGTACTCAGGAGCTTTTCCAGGACTTAAAGGAACTGCTTCCTCATAGTAACCTTCTGGAAGAGAGGAGCTGGGCAGAGGAGGAGGGTCGCTGTTTGGAGTCTACAAACAGAACAAGTTTCCAATGAGAACACTGTATAATATCTGCTTAAAGGGAATGTATAATGTATTTTCCAGCCGCATAGTGCAATTTCATAGCACAATTAAGTGACCATGCTTCCTTCAGTTAGAATTAGAATTTATTGTTTGTCACTGTAAATAAAGTGAGATTAAAGCCAGGTCGAAAACAGTGCAAACTTTAGGACAATCTATACAATATGAACATATTGTATAGATTAAATATTAAATATTCAGGTTTTTAGAGGTTATTAATATTTTTGGATTGACTGAGAGCGCTGTAGTTGTTCAACAATAAAATTAATCCTGAAAACTAAAACTTGTGCAATAATTGTGCACACAGTGTAGTACATCTCTGCCAGATGATTAGACTAAGCTTATAAGAATCTAATTATCTCTCAGCTAGAATAGTGCCAGATAACATGGGCAAATGCAAAAAGATTTCAATAGTCTTCAATTCTTTAATTCAGTATAAATCTTCCCTTTTAGCAATGAATTGTTCTTAGAGAACTGGTATAAATACAGTGCATTCAAATCTTGACTGGCAAAAAGTCCATGATAGGACATTATTCTCAATATGGAACATTTTCAAATTTCACATTTTTTGATTGTTCAGTAGAACACAATGTAAATTCAAATCGTTATGTCATCAGACATGTAGCTGAAGGACGTTTTCAAATTCCTCAGGCAAAAACTAATTTTCTCAAATGCACCTTTAGTTACATAGTGGAACTCTCTACCATTAACTCTCATAAAAACTGTTTTTGAAAGGAAATTGAAAAACTTTTTTGAATCAATGTACCCACACTGAGACTGGCTGGTTATTGTATACTTGCTAAATTTATCAACATTTTGTATGGACTGTAATTAATTTTCATTGATATGTGGGCTAACCCTGTCATCAGTCATATATTTGAAAGATTTCAATTAAGTGTTTTTAATGATGGACCCCAGGAAGATTTGATGGATGTAAAGCTTAGCTAAATGAGATCCTAAACAATAAACAAAACAAAGAGCAATGCTTCTCCATGATGCCATTTACAACCATTTCTAGGAGAAGTATGATAAGTTTCATAAGGTATTTGCTAATTGCTCAGCTGGGGACTGAAGCACCAAGGTGGGGCTTTGGTTAAATAGGCAGATCTTTGGTAAAATATCTGAGGCTTTGATTAAATAGGCAGAGGTTTGTGTGAGCAGGCGGTAAACTTTGGGATTTCTCAAACATGCATGAATGAGTCAAAACAATGTTCCAGGCATGTTTTCGATGAGGGAATTCAATTGTAATGTGAAATAAAGCACAAAAATGTCAAATTTAAACAGCATTCCCCCACCTCCTTAAAAACACCATATCAGTTACATCTGATGTAGCTCAGTACACTTTCGTCTTTCAATATTTCATCTGTTCCTGTAATCGCAATTTCAGAGTTGAGCAAGTCAGCTGGGATTCCAACATCATTCCTAAGTGTACAGTAACTTTGAGGACCTATAAATGTGACCCCATGAAAATAATTCCACCATAAGTAAACAGAAAGTAATGCTTGGATGTCTTTTGAAAGGGATTTTGTGTTGGATGATTGATGAAACATTGATGAAATGTGTATCTCAGCAATATGCTTGTAATTATTGTCAGGACTGACGCGAGTAGCTTTAATACGTAGCTTCTGTGTCAGAGAAGAGGAGGTGTTTGTTGAGTAAGAGGAAGGACAACATAAAAGAAATCATTTACAATTAGGACAACCTTAGTTTATTGTCTAGGGTTTCTGAGCAGCCAAGACACAAATAGAGAACCAGACACCTTCACAGTACAAGAAAAGCTGAAATGCTATAAAGACCTTATAAGGCTGAAAGCAAGCGTTTTCCACAAACACTAAACTAAGCTGTGAATAACTACAAACTCCTTTCCCTCTTATGAAAAACCCTTTAGATTTTATTTCCCAATGACAGAAACAGCTTCCTGTGTCCAAAGAGGGAAAATTCAACACTGCAACTGTTATGAAACATAATAGGCCACTTTTTTACTGCTGACCTTATGGGCTCAACAGTTTGGCGAAAACTAGTAAAGCATTTAAACATTCATAGCAGCATACCAGTGTTTAGCAACCTTCTGCTGGTAGATACAATGCTACAGTCACTATTTTTCAAGATAATAATAATAACTGTTTAAATTATCAGTTGTTAAAGTCAACATTAAGTAACCCCAAAGTCTTTTTTGCACTTGAAATAGTCAACTACTAAACAACCAAAACTATAAAAGAATGAAATGGTCAGGATGATCTTCCTCTGGGGAGAAATTGCTGATGGGCAGAGGTTGGTGATACATATTGCAAATGTTCCATACAACATACACTATATTGCCGAAAGTATTTTCTATCCCATCCAGATGATCAGAATCAGATGTTCCAATCACTTCCAAGGCCACTAGTGTATAAAAATTAGCACGCAGACATTTAGACTGTTTTTACAAACATTTGTGAAAGAATGGGTTGCTCTCAGAAGCTCAGTGAATTCCAGTGTGGAACTGTGACAGGATGCCACCTGTGCAACAAATCCTGCCCTGAAATTTCCTTGCTCCTAAATATTCCAGTGTCAACTGTCAGCTATGTTATAAGACAATGGAAGTGTTTGGGAACGACAGCAACTCAGCCACGAAGTGGTAGACCACGTAAACTGACGGACTGGGGTCAGTGGATGCTGAAGCGCATAGTGCCAAGAGGCCGCCAGCTTTCTACAGAGTCAATCACTAGAGACCTCCAAACGTTTTGTTCGGAGGTCAGATTGGTACAGAAACAGTGCACAGAGAGCTCCATGGAATGAGTTCCCATGGTGGAGCAACTGCATCCAAGCCATACATCATCAAGTGCAATGCAAAGCAAGGGATGCAGTGGTGTAAAGCATGCCGCCAGTGAACTCTAGAGCTGTGGAGACAAGTTCTCTAGAGTGACGAATCTCACTTCTCCATCTGCCAATCTGATGGACAAGTCTGGGTTTAACGGTTGCCAGGAGAATGGTACTTGTCTCACTGCATTGTGCACAGTGTAAAGTTTGGTGGAAGAAGGATTATGGTGTGGCGTTGTTTTTCAGGAGTTGGGATTGCTTACGTCACCACGCTTTTTACAAAAAACCTGTTGAATGTGACAGCCTGTCACATTCAACAGGCTGTGTTCTTGCTCCCAGTCAGGGAAAACCCCACAAGCTGGGCTAAGACAATCCAACATGTTGAATATGCTTGATTTTAGATCGGAGCAGTCTGACTTTCTACGTAACACACCACACACTGTAGGATGATTGGCTACAATTATCGCAAATGACAATCTTGGTTTTCAGTCACCAGCCGCCACAGTCTTCTTGCCTCCAGCCGCAGTAAGCGGGCATCCGGATTGTCCTAAGGGGAAAATCGGGGCAAAAAACTGAAAATTGTGCAGAAGACTTGTCTGACGGTTCACCCCCCTTCCCACCCACCATCCCCCTGGGGATTCAAATGGAATTTGAATTTCAATCCAAATTCATCTAACTTGGCATGCTAAATTGCCAAGCCTTGACTGGTTCACGGTGATAAAAAGGTTGGGAACTAAAGCATAACATTTGGGTTGTAGCTGCTCCAACTCATAAGAACTTTCAAAGGAAGAGTAAGAAGTTTGCTACACAAAAATTCACACAGCAAATCATTACATCTCTCAGTGAATCACTTCCTATAAAGCATTTTATTTTCTTAAAAGTCACCATAGTCAAGTGCACATTTTTAAGATTACTTAAGTCAGCCAAATAATTCTTTCATAAGTGCTGTCAACTCTGTACTGCGTCACTAGATCTGCATTATAATGCAGATAATCTCAGCATTATCTGAGAATGCTGAGATTAAAGTCAGATTTTTTTTCAGACGCCCTTAAATTCATCCGTACTGTAGCACTCAAAGTGATGTTGATGGGGAGCTTTTGAGCAGACTCCACTGATGAACATTCCATTGGTCCTCCAATGGTCCAATTATGTCATCATAACCTCCCGGAGAACTCTTATCGCTTTTATTTACATCTTATTCCTTGCCTCACTCCCCAATCAACTGTCTTTCATCAAGAATACTTTACTAAGTAACCTCTAGGGTTAGAAGCTTACATAAAATACAACTGGAAAAATTTGACTTTTCTGCAGAGAAAATAGCTACCATGTGAGCATTTCTTTTATCAGCATGCTAAGCCAGATTTAGTTTTTTTGCCAGTAAACCCCATTCCCTCCCTTAATATTCCTCTCCCTCCTCTCATTGTTGGACCAGGCCTCTAGCAAAAACCTTATCTGGTATCCTTTGAGGGAAACAGCGGTTTAGTGAACTCAAAATACATTACTGCCAGAGTTCTCCTCTCCTCTCTCCAGAGTTCTCCTCTTTCCTGCCTGAAAGAGGAGAAAAATATTTCCCCGGAAAGGAAGATTGGAGGATAGAAAGGAAGAGAAGTGAAAGGAGCAAAAGAACTCAGCCTGAAGGGTTAAACAGGAGGCCACAATGCCTGCTCAAAGAAAATGGAACTCCTTTACATCGGTTGAAATGCTTTGTTGAAAAGACAGCTGCTGCTCCATATCTTACTAAATAGACTTTTTCTTTTTAAAACATAAATATTAATATTTTTCAAAAACTAAGTGTTTAGGTAAGCATTTTTCATGCTAGCAACAAAATGCATTACATTTTACTCCAGAGAAAATGACTCTACTGCTTTGCTATGCAGTGACTAAGCTCAGAGAGAGGCATTGTTTTTTTCTTGTTTTCATTCCCCAACAAAGTACCACAGCCTTACAGCAGTTATTATGTGCAGATGATATGCTCTCAAACTAACCAGAGCTGCACACTCTCCCTGTGTTGAACAGAAATCACATGCCCCTTCTCGGCCAATGCAACGTAAAAATAAACTGAACCGTCACATTCAAATTCAAATTCAAAAATATGTAATTCATCCTAAATGGAAATTAAATTGTTGTTCGTATTCATATTAATTCAAATTCTTTAAAGAGTTATTGTAGATAGTGACGGCTGTTGGAAGGAAAGATATCTTGAAGAGATCTGCATTACAGTGAATTTGAAGAAGCCTGTCATGATTTGTGGTTAGAAAATGGCAAGGATGGAAGCAGAGGACCCAGGTTATGGTGAACATGGATTTAATCAAAACTCTCACAGGTAAACAGAAGTCAAGGCAACACTGGTGAACTCAGAGGCAAGGAACTCAAAACAAGTGGCACTGACAAGGACAATCACAATAGACGGGTGACAGCATAGACAAGGACCAGACGAGGAAACACAGACACAGGTGGGATTAAATACACAAAGGGTAATCAAGGAAACAGGACACAGCTGGGATCAATCAAGGGGTAGACAAGACGACACAGGAACTAAATTGACTAGAAAACAAACAGAGAAACCTAAATCCTTAAAGTACCCCGCCCCCAAGGGCAGCTACTAGACACCTAAAGAGTCCAAAAACAAAAACAAACAAACCAGGGTGGGTGGAGGGTTGCCGGACAGGGGGCCAGAGTTCAAGGAAAAACACAAGGAAAACAAAACAAACTCAGACCCAAATAAAGCGGTCAGGGCAGGGCCTGCCGCAAGGAGTCCGGCAATGGTGCAGGAGGAGGACCAGTCATGGCAACTCTGGCAAGTCTGGCGGTTGGCAGCAGCGCAGGCTTTACCCACGAAGAGATGGAAGCAGATGGCCGGGTGGCCGCACGGACTCACGAAGAGGTGAAGGCGGGTTGCCGGGTGGGTGGCTGCATGGATCCACAAAGAGGCATATGCAGGCGGCCGGGTGACTACACAGACACACGAAGAGGCGGAGGCAGGCGGCCCTGAGGCCGGCTGGGGCCACGGGGAAGACGAGGAACAGGTAAGCCAGCTGGCGGCTCGGGCTGCTAGGGGAGGCTTGGCTCTGTGAGCTCAAGCTGAGTGCTGAGAGACTTGCTGGAGGGTTAGGACTGAGAACAGGGACACTCTGACGGTGCACTGGGGAACGTCAGGGACACAGTTGCTGATGCCGGAGAATTAATTGACCTGCGTACTGGGGCCGGATGCCCGCTTACTGCGGCTGGAGGCGAGAAGACTGCGGAGGCTGGCGACTGAAGACCAAGATGGGGCTCAGATTGGCGAAGGCCAGCGGGGTTTCAGAGGACCGGGAAACTGCGGAAGGCTCTGGAGGTGGCTGGGCAGTGTGGAATTTGGGAACCAGCCACGCCTTCAGCCGTGCTACCTGTCGACCAGGAGACAGTCGTACTGCTTGAAACCCCAAGACTAGGGGTACTATGGCTGGCAGAATGGCTGGGGATGGTACTGGAAATGAAGGGGTGATTGGAGCTGTGGAGGTAGAGCAAAAGATACTGATATCAGACTTGGGTGGAAGAGGTTCGCCGGCCATGATGGCTAAAGCTGCCTGGCAATACCACTCTGCTTCTTCCAACAACTGAATCAGGTCCATGCCGGGGAGACGAGGCATCCAGTACTGCAGAGCCAAAACACAATTTGTGGCTACCCCAAACCGTCAGGAAATGGAGCAGGGTTTCGCCAGAATACTGACAGGGTGAGAGGGTTATCTGTCTCCGAAAGGGGAGAGACCTTAAACCCTAAATGAGACCCAATCTTGTTCAGAGACTGCCATCCAGATTAGTGTGTACACTACATTAATTACAACTACACATCCAAAAGCCTTTTCTGTTCCACGTGCAGCAAAAAAAGTGAACATGATTAAAGTTGATGTTCGCATGAAGCAACACTCTACAGAGCTAGGCAAGGTCTGTTTAGGCAAAGACAAGGAAACAGAGGGGAGGGTGCAAAGGGTGGATGAGGTGGGGGAGGTTCGCTGTACTCTCCAACATCAACACAGATGGAAACCATTTGTGTTTCTGCAAGCACAAGGACTGGCACACATTCTATTTGAGCAGGCGTGCTGCAGAGCCTTGAATGCCCCATGTTGAATGACCCAACTGATGGTGTGACTGGAACACTGGCTAGAAGCAACTACAGAATGCAATAGAGCTAAAACAATCAACAGAACAACTTAAATGTACTGACCAGCATTTTTTTTAAGGCCTCTAAGCTATTTTGGAGAGAAGAATTTGAAAATAATGTTGGGACCGTGGGTTGTTTTGGGGTTTTGATTTATTGGTTTCTAGTTTCATTATTATTTTGTGTTCCTTAGTCACGTTGATTAAATCAGCCTTGTTTCTGTTTTTCCTTAGTTCAGTTCTTAATTATTCTACTTTAATGATGTCCATTTCCTATCTATCTGTGTCTAGTTATTCTTTGTTGCTTATGGATTAATTTTCTTGGTTCTCCTGTTGTGTACTCTCCCTAGCACCCTGTGCCATTTTCTCTCTCCATCTCCTCACACCCACAACCCATTAGCGAATGGGTTATGCTGGTATATTGTTCCAGCATTCACTCTCTCAGTATTTAAACTAGGGTTTCACTGACTGCAGTTTTCTGGCTGATTGCCAATTACCAATCTTTAATAAGCGTGACCCGATGATTTCGATTTCGTCTGACACCAATCTTTTTTGCCTGAAATGTCGGTAAATGTAGAAAGAAAGTGGCTGAGTTGGCAACAGTGGGGTGATTACTGTTAACTGAAAATGTGCAGATATGAGCCAGTGGGCCAGTCTGTCAGTCAAACTTCTTTCACAAGATAGCAGTGGCTGATTTCTAGACTTTTGCTGGGGTAGATAAAATTGGGGGATGAGCTCGGCTTCACATGCAAGTATCGAGTGCTTACCAAAACCAAGGAAATCGGCGTGGCTAAATTGGCTGCCCAATATATTGGTGCACCCCTAATTTAACTACCTCTGCTGCCGTCTCTCATGGTTGGTTAATCCCATTATTTCCCTGTTAAGTCACATTTTTTCTCTGTGTGACACTGCTGTCTTTTTACCCTGGATTCCTGTTTTATTCAGCTCTGGCTCCCTGTGTTCCCCGAGTTTTTTGTAAGTTTTTTCATATTTTTTGACATTAATTACTAAAATCCACTTGATGTCTCAGCCTATCAGAGTAAATAGGGTGAATATCCATGCCAAGCTTTTACCCTGCCAATGACTGAAGCATTATTTGTCTGGTTGTGGACACAAAAAGTTTAATAACTCTTTCTGTAGGGCACGAGTGTCAAACTCCAGTCCTCAAGGGCTGGTGACCTGCAGTTTTTAGATGTGCCACAGGTACAAAACACTGGAATGAAATGGCTTAATTACCTCCTCATTGTGCAGATCAGTTCTCCAGAGTCCTGTTAATGACCTAATTATTCTATTCAGGTGTGGTGCAGCAGAGGCACATCTAAAAGTTGCAGGGCAATGGCCCTTGAGGACTGGAGATTGACACCCTACCGTAGGGATGGGAGGAAAGAGGAGGGAAAGGAGGGCTGTTCTATCTCTGCCAGGGCAGCTTATGCAAGACTGTGTGGAAACATGAGGGTGGCTCATTTCAAAGCAGAAAACTGAACTGGCAGAGAGAGGATTTCCATTCAACAGTATTTAGGAGAACTATTTTTCCATGAACTTATTCTTATGCACTCTGCACATGCGTGAAATTACCTTAAACACACAGTGACAGAGAGGGAAAATGTGGGGTATTCCATTTCCAGACTTTAGTCTAACACCAAATTAATGTTAGATGTTTATTCACCACACTCAGTATGTTAAAGGAATGAATATCATAG
Source organism: Alfaro cultratus (assembly GCA_903066825.1). Lineage (NCBI taxonomy): Eukaryota > Metazoa > Chordata > Actinopteri > Cyprinodontiformes > Poeciliidae > Alfaro > Alfaro cultratus. The sequence continues at coordinate 95,448 of CAEFZX010003972.1, read as the reverse complement.
ATGGCTTAATATGTACTTTCTCTTCCTACATCTGAAAAGAAAATCACAACCAGATCAGATTTGCTTCAGTTGCCCCTGGACAGAAAAATACATTCACAGCTGGACATACTGAGTAGTGTCACCAGAGGAGACCGAACTCTGTTTCTAATTACAAACTGCAATATATGTCAGTCAGTCAGTCAGCCAGCCAGCATAAAGTCATGTATGCTCCTCATGTTGTCACTCTCTGCCATGATTATGCATAAATTGATGCCAGACAGGAAAACATGCCAAAGGATTTACACAGGAATATAAAAACAGCACACATGGCGCCAATGCATAGTAGCACAGTTAAATCTGTCACCATGCTCATGAAGTATCAACAGAACAGTTGATACTTTGGATTTGAGGTAGGTGGAGTACTAACTGGTATCGCAGGAATGTGAAACAAGCTATCAAATTAAAGCTGAGATTTGTGGTTTTCTGGATCAAATTTAATGTTTTCACAAATAATATCTCTGTTAACTTTCCCTAAGAATCTCAATTTTCTTGCATGATTAGATGAATCCTTGCATTTCTTTCAAACTGCAAGCACCGAGAAAAGGCAAAAACTATTTCCATCAGAAAGTTTTCATTTCTAGAGATTTTTCTGGACCAGTAAAGCTGGCCCATTATAGAAACAACCTTTATGTTGAAGCTTAACAAGAAGTTATATTCATCAGTCAAGCACAACATTATGACCACCTGCATAATAGTGTGTTGTTCCTATTTTGCTGTCAAAACAGTGATGATCATTCAAGCCCTGGACTCTACCAGAATCTACTGGCACTACCACAGAAGCTAACATCTACCATCTTCCTCATATCTGCTCTAGGGGGCTCAGCCAATCTGTAAAAGAAAATGAATAGTGCTCCTGGATAGGCTGCATCGCAAACTCCAGCCAATAGCTTGCCAAATAGCATTGAGTCTAGGCATTTCAGCTTTGCAAGCTGCATGTTCTGAAATCCCTTACAAGAAAAAAAGAAAAAAAGATTTGTGAATAGATGAAATTTCTATAAATAATTTCCACAGAAAAAATTTAATAAGTGACTGCATAACTGGTCCACAAATAGGTGCAGTTCAAGAGAAGATATAAATACGGTTTTAAAATAAGGTAACTACTTCAAAGTCACTCACTAATTTGAAATAAGCAATAAATTAGGCTGCACAGCTTATCATGCTGATGACATATTCAAGTGAATAAAAATGATTAGAAATGTAATTGAAATATTTAAAGATGCCTGCTAAAAGAAGCATGTAAAAAGCAAATGATGATATACCCGGAACTGACCCCTGAGGAGCCCACAGGTTAGGACAGTTAGGTCTGTTTGATTTACAACAACCATTGTTTTTGTAATGAATAGTAGCTACTTTGCTATATGTCATAATATCCATGCATCCCGTATATTACTACAAGTTTACAAAACTGAGCTGTTTGGTTTTGTTCAAACAGCTTTTTCTCCATCCATGGAGAAAAAAAATAAATAAAAAATTCTGCCACTTCACTGTCAACATGCAGAGATGTTCACAAGTATCTAGAAATCTAAAATGAACCTGTGATTGTGTGTTCTGGCAGTTTGGAAAGTCTCATTTACGTTTGTTCAACTTAATTCATGACAACAAAAACTAACTTTCATGGTTTTAGTGTTGCCAGGGTAACTGGTAAAACCATGAAAGTTAGTTTTCAACCGACACTAAACAAAATGGAAGAGTTTGTTGGTCAACCAGTTTACTGGAAAAACATCCGATAAGCCATTCTAATAAAGTACATACTGGAAATTAAAAACAAAGCAAAAGCTACATGTGAAATTTAGGCTCCGTTCACACAGAGAAAAACACAATAGAATTTTTTTAATTATTGAGAAAAATGTACATCCACACAACACAACACAGTAGAAATTACTGTAGAAGATATGGCGGGCAAATCCACGGTGCTGCAACATGACCACAGAATGATGCAAAAAAACATCAAACACCACCAAGCGACACCATGTTTGTTATTTGTGAGAGTGAGAAGCATGCAGGATAGAGAGAAATAGAGCTGCACTGTCATCACTTCAAAAAAGATGCAGCATAAAACCAGCATTTTGAAATTTATCCACCATGGGACCAGTTCCAACAATGATTGTTTCTGGTTTTTCAAAACATCAGATTGATGTGTAATTGACAAGAAATCTTCGCAGTTACACCTAAAATTGTTTCTGTGTGGATGGGAGCTTAGGCTGCGTTCACTCTGCAGCCTGAAGACACCCAATTCCCATTTTTTTGACGTAATGCGACCTGTATCTGATCTTTTTGAAACAGTCTGAACAGAACAGGTCAGACTCTATTTGAATGTGACCCAGGCCACTTGGGTATCCGATATGTATCCAATTCAATGTGACCTAACGTCCAGGTTGCATTCATCTGACCTGAATGTCGTAGATACTCAACAAATATCCCTATTCTGCGTCCTGACAAGCCCAAGCAGGAATAAAAACAACAATCATGACGAACTATAATGAGTATCAAGTTGATAATATGCTGCTCTGGTCAGACAACAAATTCAAAATTGTAAGCTTTGCTCCACCGTTAGCATCCATGTTTACTTCCACAAACACTGAGCACTTTTTCTTTCTGTGGCAGTTGGCAGAACACTGAGAATGCTGATGTTATTGCGCCCTCAACTGCACAAGTGGGACACTTTCAGGTTGTTTGCCCGTTCACACTGGAGAACACATACAGGTCGCATATATTTGGAGGTGTGTACAGCCCTGGCAAAAAAATAAGATTTGACAAAAAATCGGAATTGGGTCTCTTCAGGCTGCAGTGTGAACGCAGCCTTAGTGTCAAACTTGAAGGATGGAAAACTTACCAGCCATGGCTGAGGAATCTCTGGCAGGGGCATTTGAGGTGGGGCTGGCAAACCACTGTGAATCTCAGATTTAAATGAAGGTTCTGCAAAAATCAAAGAGCTCACATTAGCACTAGTAATGACAGGAATAACAGGGAGCTGGGTAAGGAGACTCTTCCACATGAAAAGTTTGAGATAAGATGAAGACTCACCTTTGTCTGAAAGCACACGGTGCAGGATGTGGGAGAGGTGGACCTTCTTCTCTCGGACTCCAGCACTCAGATACTCTCTGTCCAGCAGGTCCAGGAACAAGCGAAGCTCGGTCACTAGCTCCTCCATTGCTACAGAACAAACACAACATGAGGTTTCTTTTAAAATTACTAATTTTGCATTATACATAACATTAAAGACAAAACAGTTGAAAACAAACGTCTAAAATCTTCCTGTGACATTAGACGTGCAGGCTGATGGTTTCCACAAAACCAAGTGGTACATGTTAAGCCATACATTTTAATGGGTTTGTCATAGCATCCTAAAAACCTCTTATCAAATCTACCAGGATTATCTTGTAATTAGCTCCATCCATACTTCCCTCAACTCTGACAAGCTTCTCTGTCCCTTCCACTGCAAGAAAAGAGGGATTTTCAACAGCTATTGACACCTAGTGCTGCTGTGTGCTTAGAGATTGAGGGCCATCGACAAGAGTTCTTTGTCAGAATGGGAAATTGTAGGGAACTGCGAAGAAAAACTGTGTTGTCTGTGTTGCCCTATCACCTATTACCTTGAGAAATAATGAGATTTGTTTAAGTATAAAAAAGGCATTAATGCTGATAAGTTCTAATGTTACAAGTCACACAAATGGAACAAATACAGAGTGACATTCACCAGTGCTTGGCCTCACTTAGCTCACCTTAGGGATGTAACCAAGTGTGCATCGCTAATTACAATTTTCAGGGTAAATCTGATGATGTATTGTCAACATTGCATGTCTGTCAAGCTCATCCAAGATTGTGTGGTGGAATGCAGACAGAGCCACCACTGTACACATTTCCAAGAGAAGTGTTTCTGCCGACGTGAAAAACCCTGCACTTTACATAAAGCACATCAGTTGTGTCATCATGTGACAAAGTTCCAATTATTTGCACATGTAAAATATTGGTCATTATAGTACCACAGGGACATGTTCATGACATACTAAATGGCTGACTTGTTGAAATTACCTCCTAATCTGGACTTTGTGATTAAACATTCCTAGTTTCCATTGAAACAGCCTACACTTAAGTGAGTGTTTCACTTAAGTGAAACACTCACTTAAGTGAGTGTTTCAGTGGAAACATGTTGGAATACTGGCTCACAAGATATTCGCCATTTGGCCATGCCCACATTGTTCAGCCAGCAACCAGCATTGACAGAGTTAATCATCATATAATTTTATGTCAGTTTGCACAAGATTAAATCCATATAAATAATAGAGTAAAAGTAAGACATACAGCAGAAAAAACAGGTGGCTTCCTGTCAGAAATGAGCGGGGCTAAGGTGATGTAATCAATTAAACATGGCAATGTGATCAGAACTGGTCTGTTGAGAGACATAGGAAGTCTGATGCAGCTGTGACCTTGCATGTGGAAGTTATTGAAACTTGATGTGTCATGGCGAATAGTCAGTTTGACACTTAGCCACACCCACATGCTTTGATGTGTGAGAAATATTTTTGATAACTTTTGACCTTCATCACCTCAAGACTGTGCTGAGTGATTCTGAAGTCTGTATCTGAAAAACAATAGGACAAGTTTGATCAGATATGACGTCTATAAAAAAAGAGAAAATGACAGCTTTGATCCAAAATGGCCAACTTCCTGTTGAGTTTAGACCAAGGAAATACATATGTGTACCAAGTTTCATAATTCTAGATTAAAGCATGGCTTTGGGCTGATCATTTAAAATACTGTAGGGGGCGCGCTAAAGAAATAAGGCCACGCCCACCAAAGTTTGTTATGGATTCCTGTTGGCGGGTGGATAAGGATTCATCCTAGTGAGTTTGAAGCAGCTCGGCTCAAAACTGTGGAATTCAGAGCCAAACGTTTGGCAATTAAAGCAGGTCTGTTCGCCACGCCGCCACACCCACATGCTCCATCGGAACCAATCGGGATTGCAATCCACATCACACCAGCATGTCTTCTGTCTCTGGACACAGTTGCATGTTGATTAGGTCAAAGGGATAAGATAGCGACCGTTCACAGTAAAACATGACACCTCCTATTCTCGGGGGGTGTGGCCTAAGTGATGTCATCATTTGACCATTGGGTATTGTAGGACACCCGATGATGATCAATCACTGAAAGTTTGGTGCCTCTGTGAGATTTTGTGTAGGAAACACAACAGTTTTGTGTTTCATGGTGAGTAGGGAGCTCTACAAGTGTACCAAATTTCATATCTCTATGATGAAGTATGGTCAATTCAGAGGGTTTTTTGAGAGTTGCTAGGTGGCGCCGTTGAGCCCTTTCTTTTGTGATTTTTGCGACAACCTTAAAATACATAAATTTCACACAGGCTTGACGAGTCCGCCAAGTTTGGTGAGTTTTTAAATACGATAAAACCCCCAAAAAGCCCCCTCTTTAGGGGGGCAGAATCGTAATAATAAGAAACACTATGATTACGATAGTCCTTCGCAACGCTTTGCTCTGTGTGAAATGGTGAAAAAAGTATTATTTTATGGAATTACTTTTTCAGTATCATATTGATATTAAAGCAATGTCCCAGCGGAAAACAACAGATGACACCGAGGCGCTCCAACAAGGCCGAACTCACGGTTTGAATGCTTCTTATTCGCAAAATAGCAACTCTCCTCCACATGAACACAAGCGTCTTATTTGTTTCTTACAGAAAGCGGTCTGTCTTTTTCATAAAGCCATAACATCTGTAGGATGAGATTTCTTATTGTATTTTTATTGCATCTTATTTATTGCATACTCTTAAAAATACTCGCATCTTCTTTTATTTTTTCAGACGTGAAAAATGGCCAGGCCCTAACAGCCAGGCCTCAGACCGCGCTGCCCAGGCGCTCTTCCGGAGTCCACAAGGACAAAGTGAAATTCAGTGAGTTATGATTTGACCATTAGTGGTGAACACTCATATGTTTATGATTTTCTCATTTTTGTGGTACCGTATTTTCTGCACTATAAGGTGCACCTTCAATAAATGGCCTATTTTAAAACTTTTTTCATATATAAGGCGCACTGCATTATAAGGCGCATAGAATAGATGCTACAGTAGAGGCTGCAGTTACGTTATGCATCCATTAGATGGAGCTGCGCTAAAGGGAATGTCAACAAAACAGTCAAATAGGTCAGTCAAACTTTATTAATAGATTATAAACCAGCGTTCTGACAACTCCGTTCACTCCCAAAATTAATAAACAGCTGTTTTATTATTTTCCCGAGGTAAAGTCAGTGACGTATTTTCGTGACACAGTTTATTGTGACACAGCTAGTTCGCGTGCTAGCGCTGTTGCCTTCATTCAAATAGTGATTGTACTGACACTTCTACTTGCTGCTCTCTGTTCAACAACCCACTGTTCGAGTTTCTCCTCCAACTGTAGCCGTCTCGCTTTGTTCCCTCGGAAACTCTGTAATAGGAGCCATTTTGGGGTCTTTACACAAACACACAAATGGAAATGAAACGGCAGGCTTCGCGAAGTTAGATATCCCAGCATGCACCGCGCGCTTCTTCTTTAGATTTTAATGGCAGCTTGCATCCATTATTGTTGCACTACTACCATCTATTGAATCCTAATATATATACCTCAAATTCTCATAATGAGCCCAGCATGCACCGCGTGCTTCTTCTTCTACGGGGGAAAATGAAGACGGTGGCTGCTTACCGTAGTTGCGAGACCTGTTGTGGCTCAATATTGGTCCATATGTAAGGTGCACCGGATTATAAGGCGCACTGTCAGCTTTTGAGAAAATTGAAGGTTTTTAGGTGCACCTTATAGTGCGGAAAATACGGTAATTCCAGTTACTGAACGATCTCTATTAGAAAATATTTAGCCTTTTTTCTGCGAGATTGACATGAGTAATTTAGTTCAATTTATGCATCCTTCGTCATAGAGGGCCGCAAACATGGGGACATCATCATTAAGGAAAAACATGATTGTAAAGATGAGTAATTTTTTAAATATATTTTCCAGGTAAACCACACGAGAATGACTTCAATAAACTGCTGAAGCATGTTGCATACAAAGCATTAGAAAGGTAATGATCTCATTTTCTGTCCTACAAAATAAAATGTTTGAACAAAATTAATTTAACACCAAAACTTTCACAAAGTTGATGTTTACTGCAGGACTGTTGATTCATTTGTTTTATATTATTTATGTCTCCTTAATGCCCAGGAACTCTGCCAGAAGACTGCCATCCTCCTGATAGCTGTCTGAGTTGACTGTCGGAAGAAACTGCCCTTTTAAAATCTCAGTTTTCCTTACATATGATAACTGACATTTTCCTATGTAAGATACTCTCAATGATTTTGAGGATGATTTTGCTTCCTGTCAATACAAAACACATGTTGGAGCTCCTGCATGACCTGTTCCTACATGATTTAATCCAGTTAGTACACTTTCTCTGTCCCTCTCTGTTAACCTTTAGTCAGAGCATGTGTAGAACCACTCCACATGCACATTAAGCTGATTTCAGCTTAATGTGCTGCAGCCATCTTTGCTGAAGATAACACCCAGAAGAACCCTGTATTAAGCTCATAGAAAAACTGCATCATATGGCGTTTTTCAATGTGCATTCGCTCCATCTAATGCACCATTCATCATGACAATGGACTTCATCTAATATTTTGTTAAAAATAAAACCAAATTTATTTTTCATTGTTAAAATTATTTGTAGGATTGCATTATTTTTCTTCTGTTTGAAGTTCTCCTCATGTGAAATTTTAAACAGTATAAATGAAAATAAAAGTACTTTATAAAGACTTCTCATTTCACATTTCTGATCATTTGTTTGGTTAAATACAGAACTTTTTTGTCATCTAATAGGATTTTTAACAAGAAACAGTTTAATTTTAATAAGAATTTTAATTAATGAATTACAGTTTTATAATAGTTGTCAGGCTGCAAGTACTATCAACTCCGTTATAAATCCAGATACTCATTTCACATTGGAAAAAATAGATTAATTCTTCTTCAACAAAAAAGAAGAATTCATTCCAGGTCTTCAGTCAAAAATCTACAACTACATATTTTACTCACTAATTTAAAACTTCTTTAATCTAAATAATTTAATTTAACTCTGCATTAAGCTTGTTCTCCATCTGTAATATCTGGATCTCCATCTTTATTTAACCCTACGCCATTGCCACGCCCTAATTACTAAATACTTAATCTAACTATGAAGGTGCAATGATGGAAAAGTCAATCCAACACACATCAGTATAACAGATACTGTTTACCGGACTGTAAGCCTACATGAAGTGTAACTATGTGTTCAGCAGCACCAAAGCTAGCAGCTGAGGAGTGTACATGATGCAAACCCCCATTAATCCTCACAGCAATGATGTGGATCCTTTGGATATGGCACAACCTTGTAAATACCTGATCATATCACATACGATTACATCATTAAGTCCCTGGATCTCTATCTTTTTCTTGCTCCAGCAACACTCTCATTCATGATAGTTAGGCTTCACTACCAAAGCTTAGCTTGAACGCCAGGAACACAAACTTTTCCAGTGCTTGCTTTATCTAGCAAGCTGTCATGAAGGCTCTGGAATGTGAAATGATTGAGAGGAAAGCAGCTCCCAGCAGTGATGCATGACATGTGGTCAGGAGTGATGACAAAAGGCAACACAAGCATACAGCAGAGGAACTCCCCTCCTGCCAAGGGACATGTGATGCATGTTATGATCATTACGTAATCACATGGAAACCTAGTCAGCATTTGGACTGCCAGGAGTTGGGACCATTGCTAGCTCACAAGCAATGGAAAACTTTGATGCCAATATTCTTCACCATATATGCAGTAATGCGGCAATGCATCAAAAAATATTTTGTAGCTTCACAGAGCTTGAAGAGAAGCTGCATACATATCATTCACACATTCCTTGTGTAATCGTATGATCCATTGACAGAGGAGGGAACAGGGAATTACTGTACAGGGAATTAAGGAGAAAGATATACCAGCCAGGAGAAAGTAAAGGTGGAGCAAAAAATATCTAATTAGTTCACCTTACTTAAAAAATATGCAAACTCATTGCTTCAAAATTTTTTTTAGCAAAGTAAGCTTAAGATTAGTGAGTAAGAAAACCTCATTCATTTTAAGTAAGCATTACTAAATCATGTGGTAAAACTAACAAAAATAAAATAAGTTCATGTAACTTATTTTTCATGCAGTATTGTTAACTTATTTTTTAATTTGTGTGGACTGTTTGATAAAAATTTAATCCCACCTGGAATTACTAAATACTTGCAATTTACTACTTACTCATTTTCATTTTCACTCAGACAAACCAATTTTCTTGAATGAGTCATATTTCCCTCTCCATCCAACTTATTTTTCCTTTTTTAATTAAGGTTTTATTGGCTCCTGGGTAATGGGTAATGAGAGAGGGGGAAGACATGCAGCAAAGGTCATCAAGTCAGTACCCGAACCTGACAGCCGCATCAAGGACTGAGGCCTCCAGGAATCGGATGTTCTTTACCCCTAAGCCACTGCAGCACAGAATTACTAATTACATCAAATATTTGATATTTGAAATACATAATGTGTACAAAACTTATTTTGTCTGATTCATCTTTATTCATCAATAAAGATGAATTCTCCCTCACTCTCGACCATCACTGTTGTTTGCAGGTGGTGCTATTGTGAGATTTATGGAAATACCAGAAAAGCAATATAAAGGTCCCAAGCTGGGACATATATATATATAAATAAAAAAGCCCCCAAAAACCATTAAGTTAGTTGACTAGTGTTATCCCTAATTATAGGTCGACGAACTCCTGTCTTTGACAAACACAGAGTGTTACTGTTGGCAAGTAAAGGTAGCGCTAACAGGCTAGCTTTAGATAAAATGATATTTCTTATCCAGTTTCTATAAAATGTGGTTTAAATCAAAGCTGAGATGCTGATGTTTGGATATGTAAAATATATATTCTCTCTGCATATAGATACTTAGGTTGGTTTCTGTCAGTTCTGTAACGATACAAGAGAGAACTAAGCAAATTTCTCTTTTATATTGGCCAATAATTTAATTTTACTTAATTGTCTCTGTAGGAGCCATGATTTAAGATGTAAAAGTTTGGCTCCAATGCTTTGTTAAATATTTCATCCTATTTGATGATTGTTCTGAATATCGCCACGTTCTATGAACAAATGATGCAATTAGTCCAGGGGAAAAATGTAGAAAAATGGGTGACTGTATTATTTTTGTTGCAGTCTATCAGCTTAACGTCACACGCAGACTTGTTGCCGTGGCAACCAATAAACAACAGCCCCGGGAGATCGGAGCAAAGATTATTTTCAAGTGCATCAGGAATCAACACTAAAAAACCACACAAACTCAATAAAGTTTGTTATTCAAGAAACAAACTTTTCCCACACAAAAGTACGTAAAAACACCAAACAGAACATTCTGTCTGCCACAGATTGTTGCAGACTTCTTTATAATCATTTTACGATCATTAGGAAGTGATGCCTGAACACTTGCGGTGGTTGATTTGCTAACTTAAACACTTCTCTCCTGATTACCTCTCAGAAAATCTATGTGGGTCACCTTATTTTTGTGTTAATTGAAATACCCAGAACATGTTCAGGTGATGAAAGTTAAGCTAACATAACTAACCAACTCCTCACTTTCTTTATTTTTAATTAAAGCTTTTGATTGACTTGTGAAATGTGATCCCTTTGGACCTTGTCGTCTTGCTGTCATGTTGACAATTAATATAAAAACATTACGTCCCTTTTCCAGATTCATTGCTTAATTGTGTCATTTTCCCAAACACTGATATCCCTGACTCAATGTAAAGCAATAGCGCATGTGGCTCACTGCCACAGCGCGCACAGTAAGTCACGTGTCCAATACACTAGATCACTGAGCGGACTTGCCATTTATGTTTTACAAAGAAATTTTAAAAAAACATTAACTGTCTGCTAATGCTTTGAATACAGCATACAGCTGCTGTCAAGTTACTGTCTGCAAATAGATGTAGGCAACTAAAGAAAAAAAGGTCCAGGAAATATTGGTGGGGACTGTCCCCTTCAGTCCAAAGTTGGTGGAGACATGTCCACGCCAGTCCTTCAGGGAGTTACGCCTGAAAGATATGCCAGCTAGGAGAAAGTAGACTCTATGAGTCATAGACCACCTAACTTGAAATTGCCCCTGCAATAACACATCTTGTTATATTAAAAATATTAGTCTCAACTCTTTGTCTTTAATTCATCCTAAGGTGGCACTGTTTTGTAAATGTGGAACATCATGGTTGTTGTAAATGCAACAACCATGAACACGTCTTCTTGGCTTTTTGTGTTACTTACAGCTTATTACAGTACAGATTCTAAGCTTCTTCAATCCAACTGTTATGTGCACTAATAACATTTTAGGGCTATTTGTAATTTAGAAGCATAATGAAAAAAATAGACTGCAGAAGACAACCTTTATACATGACACTCTTTAAGAGCTTGACATATCTATATATTTTGTTGTTTTTTTTCCTCTGAAATTGATATACTTAAAGACCGTACATTGTGAGCACCTGAAACAAAAAACAAGAAAATTCTGCTAGCAAAAAAATTTTAAAAGGAAAAATAATATCCATCACCTTCTTCCTTTCAATGCAATTCATTTAAGCTTTTTGCATCACTTCTAGTACTTTCATTCCTTCTCCTTTTCACTGAGAAAAAGGGAAGGAACCTACACTGAGAAAAATTTATATGTGAAGTAAATTTAACCAAGTTTGTGAAATCAACAATGAAAATTTAAATTAGTGTCTTTACACAAATATATTTAGTACTGAGGTCAAAACTATTTATTCAAGAAACAAGCCATTGCATTAATTTTTCAGAAAATAAATTGTTTAAGTACCAAGAGCCTATTTTTTTTAAGTTCATTCACACAACAAAAAACAATCTTGTCTTTACTGTGTTTCATTCAGTATTTCAAAACATCAAATACTACCCATAAGCCATCAGAGTTCCTAAGCACCAACATACCAGCAAAGATTTGAAGTACACTGATCAAATATTCTACTCCTACTACTTAAAAAAATAAGTTAAATTAAGATAAAGGTTAACGTTCAGAATATCCCCAGACATTTCTGCTCAAGCAAACCTGCAAACCAAAGAGAAAAATATGCTCTGATGACACCATGTTTTTTAATGTATGTAGGTTAACAAAATAATGCTATTGTTGGTAAAAAAAAAAAAAAAAAAAGTAATTCTTAAGGAGCAGAATATTTTTATCAGTGTAAGATGGACTTTTTATCAAATACATTGCTTTACAATAGAAACATCCTCTAAAAGTAAGCCTTAAATGGTCCAAATATTTCCAAGTATCCTTCTCCATCTGGACTCATTTACAGTGTCAACACCATGCCCGCTTGAGGAACATCAGAAGCATATTCCAAACACAGCAATTACTCTGTACAGCCTACAACACCTGGGCAAGTCAGGAAAAGCGTTTCCCTGCCAGGTATTCAAACTTCCCACAGCTCAGCAGAAAAAGGTGTTGTTTCTCCTGGCTTAGGCACCACCGTCTGTGTGTGTACATGCATCCATATGTGTGTGTGTGTGTGTGGGGTCATTTTTGGGTCTTGCTGGAAACTTGAGCTGCTGCAGCTCTGTTGTTTTGGAAATGCCTGACCAGGTTAGAGGGAGGAGATCGTTGTTCCTTCTTCCCAGAATACAGCTGCTAGGACTGAATAGCACACATGCCATCCCAGTGAGCCAAACAGTGCCTTTAACAATTTTGGGATGTGTTCAGTCTCGGTGCTTGGCATCTGTTCAGGTTGAGATCTGAATACAGAGATCTGTTTGAGGGACAGGGGGCCACAGCATCAAATATCAGCAAGAGCCTGGCTTTGGTTTCACTCACCGAGTAAAGTTCTGTGATTTTCCCTCGGGAAAATCTTTCCAAAAATCCTAATTACAAGCCATCACATGGTACAGACTCTGTCACAAAGCCATTCCACTCCTGTAAATCAGTATGGGTCTGTACTCAGTTTGTTTGCATTAGTGGCCTTCATACACAGAAAAGAAAAAGTCTAAGCCAGAACTCCAAATTGTTGAAGGCCAAAATGCCCTATACACCCCTCTGGAAAGAAGCAGTTGGAATCAGCATTTCATTGCGATGGACGTAGGTCGTCCCTTCTTAACTCCATTTCAAAAGGAAAAGGATAACTTTTTCAAATCTTTGTACCGAAAAGGTATCAAATTACATGTTCTTTGAAATTTGCCTGAATAGAAAACTTTTCATAGAAATGTTCAAATACCATGTTTTGATTTAACTGTATAGCTTCTCTTAAAATTATGTACTACAACCTAAATCCAGTGACGCAGTTGGTAGCACGGTTGCCTTGCAGCAAGGAAGGTCCTGGGTTCAAATGCCGGCCCGGGGTCTTTCAGCATGGAGTTTGCATGCTCTCTCTAAATTCTCCTTAGGTTTGTCCTGTGATTGTTTGACTTGTCTGTGTGTTGCCCTGCAATGGGCAGGGTGACCAGGGTGACCCTGCCTCTCACCCGTTGACCACTGGATATAGGCACCAGTACCCCTGGTGAGATAAGATAAGAAAACTGATGGATGGAAACTGTTGGGACCAGCCATGAAAGACTGAACTACATACAGGGAACAACAAGAGTGATATGCAAACTATTAATTCCACAATGCAATGGGCAGTTACAAGGAGGAAGAGGAAGAGTTTCAGAAAAGAAAACATGATGTCACAGGGAGTATATAACTCCAAGAGAAAGGACTTCCTGTCCCATTTAGTACATAGTCTTTCCATTGAGCAGCGCTGTCAACACTGGTGGAGAAATGAAGAATTACATCTTCGAACGATTCCCGGATTCAATTAAATCCTCTATCTACCGTCCAGGTAACCGATGACCGAATTTCAGCTGAAGGAATAAGCTTTGACCATGAGTCATTTGAAAATCTACCAAAGGAATCTTTGAATTATAGATTCCGTCTCTGACCTTGTTGCAGAACTGATGCAACCCCATTGATCAGAGAGAGAGAGAGAAGATGGCTTCATATACACACTCTTTATATTGGCCAATTGCAGACCAATCAAATGCAGTAAGAGATGTAAGAGGAAGGTGAAGAAGCATTGTTGATGTTACCATTCTAAAATAGCTTACAATTGAGTTTTGCCAAAGATCAATGTCATTTTCACAGTGTTGTTGTTAGCAGCTGCTGAAAGTAACTAAAAAGTTACTTTTATTGTAACTTAGTTACTTTCCAAATAAAGTAGTCAGTAATCTAACTAAGTTACTTTTTCAAGGAGTAATCAGTAATCTGATTAAAGTTACTTTTTCAAAGTAACTATGCCATCACTGGACCAGACACATGAGAGGTCTCAGTCACTCTATGATATAAATACCCAATCATTCTGGTGGGCTTTCTGTGGTTAGAATAAATGCACTGTAGGAATCTGCGATATGCCGTACTCCGCCTGAGACGTAAGAAACGGGTTTCATTGGACTCAATGAGCTTTACCTTGTGTGTGTGCAAGTGGGGGCGCACTGATCCCGTGTTTGCTTTTACACCTCACTTTCCCACTGTCTGACCATGACATCTGCCACACTCCTCAAGAGAGTCACGCTAAGACCCTAGGAGGTTAAACCCAAACCAGGTCCAGATAACCTTTTTTTGCACCTGCGTTATAAACAAGCTCTTCCTTTGCACTCTCAGTCATGCTGCTTTTCGTTTGATCTATTTTGATGCCTGCCCACTACATCTTCAACAACCATTACCCCGGCTAGAAACTATAGTCTCATCAGATGTAGAGACTCACAGAATGGCTGAGGGGTTTTCCTCAGAACAAACATGGGTTTAACTTTTTTTTTTTTAATTAAGAATATAAGTGACATAACCTGGAAATGGATATGTCAATTGTTTTCCAAGCCTGGCAGGCTCCTGGCTTTATTTGGTAACCCCTACAAGGCTAAGCATTGCTTGTTTTATTTAATTAAATTTTTTTATTTACACCAGTAACCCCAGAGTTTATGTGCTTTCGCCGTTTACCTCTGAGCACCTCTGCACAATTCAGCGAAGCCATTTTGGAAGATTAGTTTATAGTTGATGCATTGAACTGGGTGCATAGCCGAGTCACACACTAATCACACTATTAGCGCCTTTGCTGCCTTGAGTGAGCTGCATCTCTGAAAATTAAAAAAAATTATATTTATTTCAATTGCATTTTTTTTTTGTGCCTTTTTTAAGACTATAATTATGCGTATTGTCAACAATGTCTTCTATTGTTTCCTGTTAACTCTTAACATTTTCTAATACAAAAACACAATGGACTGCCGGTGGGATAGCCTAGTGCCTCTGTAACCAGGCTTGCCAAGTTCTCTGGGGGAAACCCTGCATCTCATATTTACAATATCTTTTCTCATGATCACAAGATTGGGATCTTGCAATTATGATACCTTATCTCATACTTATGACATCTTTTTTGTAGTTATGACCTTTATTTGTAGTTATCACATCTTTTCTTGTAATTACAAGTTTAGTGTCTTGTAATTAGGAAATCTTTTCTCAAAATTACAACACGTCAAAAATATAAGATATTTTCTTATAGTTAGGAGATCTGCATCTAATAATTATGAAATCTCTCACAATTAAAAGATATTTTCTCATAATTACTACGAATGCTCAATGTAGCCGCTATACAGTAGAAACTATAGAATTTTGGCCTACAATAAAGATCTTCAGTCTATCATCTAACCAAGCATTTTCTTTTACTGCCTTAAAATGAAGCATATGCTTGAATACCAGCAAAGAAGCTGACTCAAGTTCCAGTCACAACACTGGGAAGAAAAAGCAGGATTCGATATAGACATCCATGACATTAAAGTTATTGTGATTCTATTAGAGCTGTGCCAATCAATCGGCAACAGATCGTAATGAAAAAGTGGAAAAGTTTATGATTGTGACTGCCGATCACCAAAACTGATCAC
Organism: Alfaro cultratus; assembly: GCA_903066825.1. Taxonomy (NCBI): domain Eukaryota; kingdom Metazoa; phylum Chordata; class Actinopteri; order Cyprinodontiformes; family Poeciliidae; genus Alfaro; species Alfaro cultratus. Next base: position 79,416 of record CAEFZX010003972.1, on the reverse strand, counting down.
CTGTATCTCAATTCACAGCCTTCGTGTGCAGCTTGTCTCCTCTGTCCTCCACACTGCGCAAGCGCACAGCAACAAATCCTAACCAATGCTGTGTGAAACTTTAACCCTCAGAGCTAATGGGGAAGTCTGCGTGTTGTGCCGGAGAAATACCTCGGGGTGAAGCATGTCAAAATACATCAGTTGAGTCTCCGTGTTGTCCAGTCTACCCCTGATTGATCCCAGTTGTGTCTTGTTTCCTTGATTACTCCCATGTGTATTTAATCCCACCTGTGTCTCTTGTTCCCTGTCGGGTCCTTGTCTTTTCTGTCGACTAATGTCATTGTCTGTAGCTGTGTTACTCCAGTTGATACCGGTTCTGAACTCCAAGCCTTCAGCTCACCTGTGCTGCCTGGATTGTGTTTTTTCTTCAAATGTTCTTGTCTTTTAAAAAAAACAAGCGGTCAAAGACAGAAAATATTCTGTTATCGCGACCTCTGAATTGTTTAGATTACTTTGGTAACTGTTAGACCCTCCCATTAACTAAGAACACACCGGGTGCTTGATGGAGATTTATTGTTTTGGGCAAATGTCCGGTGTGATGACGGGAGGTTTTTATAAAGTTATATTTTTGACTACTTTTTGAACTTGAAACGTCAGATTAAGTTAACTTTCGTTTTCAGCTAAGTTGTAAGAGATTTTTAATAATTATTATGTCGATCTTTTTACAAGAAATAAAGCATTTTTTTTCTTCAAACAATTAAGTTGGAATGCGTGCAAGAATCAAACTACCTGTTACCACCCACAGCCTTTGTTGGAAATCTTTGGTTTTGGAACCTAGAAGGCCTCGACAGTGTGTGTGTCTGAGAGCGCATTTGAAAAAATGTGAAACAAAATATGCCAAAAATATTTTTTTCACAAAATGTGAAAAAATATGACAACTGTGGGCACTGGGCAGAGTGCCCAGCGTGCGGTACTATCTTGAAATTTTGAGATGCTATCTCATTATTTCGAGATAATTATTTTGTTTTTACCAGACTGGCGGAAACAGGCTTCTATACTTTTGCTATGTTGAACATAAGACAGATAATCTCTGAAAAAATAATCAATCTCCTCTGCCTCCTCTCTGTGTTTTGCAGAATTACTCAGCTCAGTCAGAACCAGCATTAATCATCTAGCCGTGCTCTCAGGAAGTTTTGATTTAACTCACTATTGTTTATTTTGATGCAACCTGCATTAGACTATGAATGGATGTTTCCTTTTTTACTTGACATTATTTAATATAAATAGTGTTGCAAGATTTATTTGACTCATATATAATTTAGGCTGCTGAGAATCTTATTGTTAATATTATTTTACTGATTGCAGGCTTTTGAGTTGTTGTTTTGACTAAATACTTGCTCTATTGTAACTGCAAGTATTTTGCATGTTTTATGTCTAAATTAGGTGAATTTATTGCCTGGTCATTCTTCCAATTTGCCAGATCATATAGTAGCATTTATACCTGAAGCAAAAATTAACAGCCATTCCAGGTGATTGGCAGTGATCGTCCCTCATGGGTGATCGGAATCGGAATCGACAGCTAAAAACCTGATCGGAGCGTCTCTAGTTTCTATGTAGATGCATTTTTCAGTTATTCTATTTGTCTAACTTTGATTTAACCAGGTAGTCACCATCGAGATTATGCTGCTGCTTACCAAGTCTCCCTTAAAAAAAATCTCATTTTAAGGAAAATAAAACCATAACATCCACAAAAAGTACCTAAAAAAGTTTTAGCACATACAAGTATGTATAACATACATACTTGTATGCTAAAACATACAAGTATGCTTTAGCACATACTTGTATGTAGCACTAATTTCTCTCAATCAAAATTTTTTATTTTTATTGTAAGTTTTATACAGAAACATATTGTGATATATATCATTACCGCCACCTACCACAATGTATATTGTGATATGAATTTTATGCCATAAACACACATCCAAGAATTACAAGATCTATTCTCATAATTAGAAAATCAGGATCTTGTAATTATGAAATTTTCTCGTTTGTATGAGTATTTTCTTGTATTCATAATTAAGAGTTTTATGCAAACTTACTAAAGCTAGAAGAACTTCAAAACTTTAGGAGAAAGAGAAAGCCCTGAGTCTTTGAACTGAGAGGTTTTAAAATTGATCTGACTTGCTGGTGAAAGCACTGTAACATGAAATGTTTCAGAAAGTTTGAACTTCGATGAGCATGAAGTGAGAGGAGAGAGTTATGAGCAGATCTGGGAGATGCTGCAGCATTAGTTTATGATGAAAGGCATGTTATGTAGCTCTTGCCTTCTTCTTCAAGACTGTAATTATGAGGTTTGTTATCCCCTCCCCCTTAATTTCGCCTCTCATTTTGTAGTTTTTGGGCTTGGGCATACCAAACAAACATTATAGAGAGGGAACTGATTGCTATCAAACAGAGCAGGTGGTTTACCATAGGAGCAGATGTTTTCCAGACCACAAATATGCATATGTAAAATCCTGATGTGAAGTAAAAAGGGGAAGAAGAAAGGGCTGGAGATATAGAGAGCTAGGCCAGCACTGGCAAACACTTTCAGATGATATTAGGGGCAATCCTTAGGTTATAGGGGGCTTGTTCACGAGTAAGCTAAAGGCAGACTTGGGCAGAGAGATGATACTCCTTGTGGTATCTTTTTAAAAGATAATTGTAGAGAAGAGGATGATGGAGACTGTAGAGAAGCTCCTGCTTTGAGGTTGTACCTTCTGCTGGGGGAAAGTGGTTTCTCTGACTGAGCTTTGAACTGCTTCAGTGTGAGAAAAATAAAAGGCTCACTAAAAATTACCTCAATTTTCCTATGGGATTAATAAAGTTTAACCTAACCTTACCTAAAATTATTCTCTGATCAATATTTTTGGTAAGATTCTAGGTCATCAAGCCAATACTAGAGACCTACACAGTACTACAGTCTCTGCAAATGGCTGGCCTTTGTAACATAAAATCAGATTCTTCTGACTAACTTTAAAAATCCTAGTTGTAGGGATACTTTTGTATTTACAGTGATCCCTCGTTTTTCGCAGGGGTTACGTTCCAAAAAGAACCCGCGATAGGTGAAATCCGCGAAGTAGAAACCATTTTTTTTAGTATTATTTTTTTTTACGAACTGAAGACTTCAAATTGCGGAGATCAGCGCCGCCCCACCGCGACCCGAGTCATTGGATTAGAAAGGGAGAAAATGACAAATGATTATGATAAAAAAATGCAAAGTACAGTAGGACAAATAGTGACTCTCGTGTATTTCACTGCTCTTCTCACTGAGCCGCTGCATCCTGACTCCGCTCTGTAGCGGTTTTTCGAGCGAAGAACATAGTTATCGGTTGTTGTTGTCGCTCTTTATTCTTCTGGGCAAAAAGATTCTTATAAACCGACATGCCACCATCGATTATGTTTGCAAACTTTAATTTGGCAAGCTGTTTTACGTACGTGTACATATTAAACCGCAACGTTATTGACACACAAGCAGAGTAGAAGCGGAAAGACTGTTTAGCCAATCAGAATGCAGAACACAATGCACGACGCAAAGCCGTGAAGCAGCGAGACCGCGAAAGGTGAACCGCGATATAGCGAGGGTTCACTGTATTTATAAATGGTCACACAAGGAGAATACACTTACAGGGTGCTGACCCTCTAGTACAATGAATAACAAAAAGGATATTTTTCTTTCTCTACACACAAAAAAATCCTTAACGTAATTACATTTTTTTTTCAGTTTTGTATTTTAAATGACCATAAGCAAAATAAACACAAATCCCTTCTCCACAAAATAAAAGTGTTTGTAATTCTTTTCTTGATTTCAATCAGGGCAAGAGCTATGGATAAAACATATACATATAAGCCCCATATACTATTAAAATGCTCACAATTACAAACATAGAAACAAAGAGACTTACAGGTCACGTCTCACAAATCAGAACCAGGAATTCATTATTTCACTAGGTGGCATCACACCCTTCCTTTAACTTCTGGCTTGCGACGTCGGAGAGGCTGCCGCACAGGAGTTGACGTATTTTTTTTGCTTTTGGTTTGTTTTTTATCTGTCCGTGGTGATAGCAGCCACTACCATGACACTGATGTAATTTGGAACAGATGTGGCACTACACAGCCTCTGAATTATTTCAATAGTACTTCCAGCAAGGGACGCAACATTGGCAGAACGGTGGTGTGGTTGTTGCTATGCCAAGGTATGGAGGGAAACTACCATCTTTCAAAAGAGAAAGTGAACCCCCTTGAACAGTGGACCAATCAGGTGAGTTCACAGGAAGAGTAGCCATGATCAGGGGCATGTCTGAAAGTGTGGCAGGACGGGAGGGGCAGAGAAAGAGCACAAAATAGTGCAGCAAGCGGTTTGTGACAACTAGATTTCACATTTGATAGGTCACACATCTGTAATTAAAATTTAAGATATGTCAAATGTAATTATTCCTAGTCTGAATTACATTTCTAGACATCTGAATTAAGAATTACATGTAAGGACTCTTGTGTTGTCACTGAACTGTCCAAACCATTTCCTGCAGAATTGCGTGTCTGGCGCCAAATTGCCAGAAAATGCCCAATGGAGAAAGAGCTCAGCATTATGGGATACAAGGAGAACACACAACTTCATCCATTTCAAGACTGCTTCAGAAATCTGTATAGAATTTCCTGTTTATTCACTTCTGATAAATATAATGAACGTAAAAAGGCATTTGAAAAGCCAGACATGCTACTATCAACCCATTCCCAAGGTGCATTTCAAAAATCATTTTTCTTTTTTATTGAAAGTTCAAGGTGCTATGAAAATATGTGACTAATGTTTCTCTTCTAAATGAACCCACTAGAAGATCTACTACTGCCCTTCATTTTTGACTTTTCTGTCATCCTGGATCTGCATCTGTGTTTTCTGTGAATTGGATTTGTTTCTTCACACTTCAATTTGGTAGTGGCAAATGGTCATTCACAACCAGGTTCTGGTTCTGCTCAAGGTTTCTTCCTGTTATAGGGGAGGTTTTCCTCTCCACTATCTCTACATTCTACTTCATCCACAAACAAACAGTTCCAGAGTCAACCAAAGTTAGGAGGAAGAATCATAGATGATGGAGAGCATAGAAAGGTTCCTGTTAGAGGACACTGGGGTTGGATTCTACACCGCTGCTGCATATTGGATGTGTAAGTTCTGCACCATCATCAGGAAGAGAAGCGCCACCTGGGCCAACCAATACCCTGCAGCTTTTTCAAATATCATGACCACAACAGGAGAAATCAAAACCAGTGGGCAGCTTTTCATGCCAGGATCATATTGGGTAGCTTTTGGGAACAGAGTGGGGCTAGCGGAACAAATAGCCCACCTAGAATGTGGGACAGAGCTATGCTAGGCTACTAGAGACAATGGTATTCAGTGTTCTTTCCAGTAATGATCTGAAAATGGGGTGCACATTTACATTCAACCCTTTCACCCTGACAGCAATTATTGTTTGAAATTTTGGATAATTATGATATGTAACCGTGGGAACCATGTGAATTGTTTTTGCAACAGCAAGCAGCTGATTAGCATCTCAAGAGGTCAAATAATGCCTGAACTTAGGGCTGAATGATGTGGCTGAAAAACGTATGATGCAAGTGTTTCATATCAGTTGATATCAAAAATTGTTGATAGATAATTGATGATTAGTTTTGGTTTTAAATATCTGAAATACTGCCAAACTGGTGGTGTGACATTTACTATTTTATCTACAGTTTTCACTGCAGAAAACTAGATGGTTTTTTTAAGCACTTGTGACACACAGTGGGAAAACCTGAAACTGCTGCTGAGCAAGTTACTAAACAGGTTGTTGCTAGGTAACCAAAGAGTGAGTGAGTTAGGCTTTAATCACACTGCAGCCTGAAATGACCCAAATCTGATTATTTTTTGTTATTTTTTATTTTTTTGCCCTTATGCGACCTTTATCTGACCTTTTTATTACAGTCTGAACAACACAGATCTGACTGTGACTGGGCTGTTTAATGCAACCCAGTCAACTTGTATATTTGGTCCTAAATCTAACCTGTTGTCTACATATATCTTTTCGGATCTTTTAAAATGTGACCTGTGTCTGTACGGCCAGGTCGCATTCATCCAACCTGAACGTCATTGATACTCGACAAACATCAAAACAAACGAACAGCTAGCTCTTCCTTAAGAGGAACAAAAACAACCATGGCGGGTGATAATGCTGATTAAGTTGTTAATGTGCTGGCTCCCGTTGAACAACAATTTTAAAATCGCAAGATGTGCTCCACCATTAGCCTCCATGTTTACTTCGCAAACAATGAGTATGTGCTCTACATGTCATGTAACAGCGCCCTCTACTGCGCATGCTGGACACTTTTAGGTTTGCTGACCGTTCACACTGGAGATCACATTTGGAAATGTGAAAGACAAAAAAATCTGATTTGTTATTGATTTATTGTCCATCCCTACCTGAACCATAACCCCAAATTCCAAACAAGTTAAAAAAGAGGTTTCATGGAGGAAGAAGTTAAAAAAATCCCTTACACAGATTCCAACATCTCTTTGCCTAGCTTTCTAACCATACAACAGGCATAAACATAAAGAGGAGCGGCAAAAGCAAATCAGGTGAATTAGCAGTGCTTGTCAACAACTGATGGAGTCATCCGGAACGTGTTACTGTGAAAGCAGCAGGAAAATTGAGGCCAGTTTAAGATGGATGAAGCTAAATACAATCCTTGGAGAAAAGAAAAAAACTGTTACAGAGGCTGTAAAACAGGGCCGGCCCAAGCCTCCATAGGGCCCTAAGTGAAATCTGTTTTTGGGGCCCTCTTGTTTTGCTAACAATGTGGACTGGCTGCAATCAGCAGTCCAATCATTAGATCATTCACACACCTTATTGCAACTCTGGCAGTGTTGTTTACATTATATACTGTACATGTATAATATAGGATACATTTATTGGCCAACTGATTTATCAACCATTTGATTTCTCAGCGCCCATTTCCTTAATTTTGGGAGATTGTGATCTGCTGATACTTACATGTAAAAATGATCTTATCCCCTAATCTTATCTTCGTCAGAGTTTTGAAGCCAAAAATACCTCAGAAATATACAGAGCCAACCATGAGAATCAACTCACTTAAAGTTTAAACTCAGTTTCACACAAACACAAAGACTCCAGCATAAATGTTTGGCTGTTGGACTGGACCGTTCCAGGTCGCTATCAAGCTAATTTTCTATTAGCAGCTTTACAATCTTTTACATTACATTACCAAGGCACATTAAAACAAACCTTTATCTTGGCTTCTTTCTATTCTTCCTCTTTCTTTCCTCCCGCCCTGAAGGAGAAGTCTTTTTTGAGACATTGTTTTGTTTACTTAACTTCTGACCGGAGCTTTGGACGTTTGGATGCTCTGCACATTGCCCATCAGCTCATGTTATGAGCTGATGGGCATAACCCTGGTGGCTCTTAACAAGCCACCAGGGCCCCCAAGAGCTATTTATTTTTTTCTTTTTATCAATAAAATAATAATTTCTACATACATTATCAAATATATATTATTGTGAAAACAAATCATTTCATAGTGAAATTGTGTGTTTTTGATATTATAATGACAGAAATTATTACTAAAAAAAATAAAAATTTGCTCTACTGAGGAGGCCCCTTAGTGGCCCTGGGGCCCTAAGTGGCTGCTTAGTTTGCTTATGCCTTGGGCTGGCCCTGGTGTAAAAGAATTAAGGCTGGGGCAGACATCCAGTGTCCATAAGGACGACAAATCTGAATTTCATGCATATTCATGGTTTGGATTAATGAACTAGTCAAAGTTCAGACCTATTCATTTACCATCCCTTTGAAAACCATGCATGCTTTATTTCATTTTTATTATGTAATCCACTTTGGAATAACTATTAAATGTATCTAAAGAATATATTTTTATATTTAAATTTAAAACACCACAGAGAAAATTCTGTATAAAAGAATCAGTTTTCAAATAAATACATCAAAGTATTTTTGTTTTGTTTCACGAAGTGTGAAAATGTGGTAAATGAATCCTTCTGTTGTGCTTCAGCAATAATTCTGTGACTTTTTTTTATGAAATCTGGGGCACATAAAAGTGAAGCACTGAAGAAATATGATGAGAAACCAAAGGTGGAAGGCAACAGCATCAACACTTTACTGTGTAGGTGACAGACAGGAAAGACAAAGCTGCGGCACCTTAGCCAAACCAGACTGAGATCATTCTGGCCCAGACCTTAAGGAGGAGCCAGCTGTTTCTCCCCCTTCCACCCAAACTCCCCCAGCCAGCTGAACCCGCACACCTTTTACCAATACGACGCTCTCTGAACGTGAGCGCGTGCGTGTAGCAGCCCGAGGCCAGTTGCAAAAGCGACTTTTCTTTCTCTTAGTTGCCGGTCTAACTGGATGATGCCGCAGTTATATCAGCCCAGAAGATAAAAATGGCCGCCAGTGACACCGAAAAGTGAAAATAAAGCGTTTTCCTGTATTTAGAGACTCAAAAGGCGGCTACTCACCCCTGCTGCAAGCGAATAGAATGGGCTCACTCCTCATCGCGAGTTCAAACTCATTTAATCCACGAGATCACGAACACAAGGCAGGAGGCGCGCGCCCAGTGGCTCGAGGGCCAGCAGTAAAAATCCTCACGGTCCGGGTCGTTTCCCTCTTTCTAGCTCTTTTTCCGTCGAACCGCCGGCTCCTGGAGCTTTCTTGTTCCTTTCAAACTTTTTCTCCGAATCTTTCTGATCCCTCCCTCTGTTCCTCCTCCCCTCCCATCATATCCCACTCCCACGAACCGCCTGCACGGACAGTATACTTCTGTATCTAACAAAGCTCATCAATCTCTTTTTGGTCTGTTTACCTGACAAACTGACTGCCAGGAAAAAAAGAGAATATTGAAAAACATCTAAATAGCTGAAAATTCTGGGATTTGGACTGGAGAAAATGTGGAGGGTAGATTTTTTTCTCTTTGAATAATTTTAAAATCAAGGTATTCTGATTTTAAAATCAGAATATCTACTTTAGAACCAATATGATACACCATAAGTTAACAAAAAGGCACAGCCACCATTTTTTTTCATTGTCTAAAGCTAAATCAGTCAAAACTTCTCTTGTTGTAGGTCAGTTAGAATTAATAGCACTAATTTTAGCAAATTAGTGATATTTGCTGAAATGCCATGACTCCAGGCAAAATCAAAGTTTACATGTAAAATGACTCAAACAATGAGGGGAAAGCCCAAATGATGATGTCATGGCTTTGGAATTTTTGACAGGTTAACCCACACATGAGTTAATCTGGTTTGACTTGATGGAAAAGTCAAAAGAAATCAGCCAAGGGAGAGAATGGAGCACAAGTCTGGTTCATCCTTAGGAACAATTTCCAAAAGCGTGAAGGTGCCTCATCGATCTGTTCAAACAATTACACAAGTATAGACATGATGGGAATAACACATCATCATAGAGATGAGTTCTGTGTTCCAGAGATCAAAGTCCGAAATGTTGTTAGATGACCCCAGAACAAAAGTCAGAGATTTTGTGAAGATGCTACTGAATCTAGGAAGACAGTCATTATCCACAGGGAAAAATGTTGTGTACCTAAATTAGCTGAAAGGGTATTAAGCAAAGGCAAAATTATTATGCCAAAGAAACATTCAAAAAAAGCATTTTGCACTTTGCAGATACACACAATTATATGCTTAAATACATGTGATTGGCCACAAGGTTGCAATGCTAATCAAAACAAAATTCTGCCAAGGTTTTTTGTCTTTACAAATGGAGAATAAACCTAAGGACAGCCAAAGTCATTACAAAGTGACTGAAGGGAACAAAGTTGATATTTTGGCATGACCATCAAAAGGTCCTGATCTCAATTGTGAGAGAGGAAAACCTTCCAGCAGGACAACCATATCTGCAGCAATTCACCAGTCAGGCCTGTATGCAGACCCGACTCTAGAGGAATTTAGCTGGGGTGGGCAATGCCTTATTTTGGGGGGAGCACAGTAAACAGGCTTTAATTTAATATATTTATATAAACAAACATTAATTTAACTTTCAAATAAAATAACAATGTTTATTAAAACAAAATAAATAAAACTGATGTAAACAGTATAGAAAATGCTGAGTAATTATGGTATAATTAGTATAAACATCTCATACGTTGCAGAAATCTAAGAATCTGTTTACGATCTCTGAAGTCTATTTCTTTAAATGCAAAAGTCTATTTATGTAAGAGTAGTAGTAGTACATAATATTACTTAAGTAAATGTAAAATGACAGCGCAGTAAAACTACTCATATAAGTACCTTCTTTTCCCCTAAAGGTTACTCGAGTAAATGTAACCAGTACTACCCGCCTCTGAACATAGTTAACAACACAATTAGTGGCTTATTCTTAACAAGCTTTAAGTAATGGATCAGCTAGTCATCATTTAACTAACATTATATGCATCCAACAGCATTACTCAACTCACTTGGTTTGTTTGGAAAAATGTGAAAAGTTCTTTGCAGCTGTGATTGTAACACATAAGGGTGTGTAGGTTTGCACAGCAGAATGTCTCCGCCGCTGCCGCACAGGTGTAAAAGTGGCTCAAACATCATTCATGCTGCTTTTAAAGGTGATTTGGACAAACATGCTACAACAATGTAACAGCTGAAAAAAGTGTGAAGGAAAATGTGCAGTAAGGGGGCACAGATACACCAAGAAGGGGCACCTACTGCATCAAATCGAGATATGAAAAATAGAAAGCTGCCCACTCCAAGGTAAAAAAACAAAAAAAGCAAGCAAAACAGCTTTCGGTCCAGGGTGGGCATTGCTGACTCTGTGGTTGAGCCAATGCCTGCCCATGCCGCCCGGCCTGATTGTATGGTAGAGTGACCAGATGAAAGCTGCTTCTTAATAAAAGGTAGGTGGCAACGAGGATGTCTTGCAGCAGGAACTGCCAGACCAATCAGGACAGAGGAAAGGATGAATCCAGCAATGTACACAGACATCCAAGATGAAAACTTGCTCCACAATGAGCACTTGATCTCAGATGGAGGCAACGGTTCAATTTTCAGCAAGACAACAACACCAAAGCACATGGCTAAGGTCTCAGGTGTAACTTCAGAATCACTCTGTGAGTGTTCTGGTATGGCAAAGTTAGAGTTCTGACTCTAATTGATCTGACTGAACATCTCTGGAGAAAAATGAAAATGGCTTCATTGATGTCTAACATCCAACCTGATGGAGCTGGACAGTTGCGTACTATTAGACATTACTGTTCAGGTGAAGTCTTTACCTCACCATTAAATCTAGGAAGATCTTCCATTGGGTTGTGAAAACATAAAATATTTGAATTGACAAAAGGTGTATTTACTTTTACGTGTTGTTGCATTGCTTCAAGGCTCTGCAGTGTTGTCATTTAATGCATGTTTGTTATTAAAAATCAACACTAGCTCTATAAGGGTTTCCCCCTGTGCATTACAAGCCTGCCCCGTCACTAGGCTAACCAATGCTTTTCTTTCAAAGAAAGACAAATTTTTATTTTGAGAATTCTTCTGTAAGGTAGGTGTCAAGTTTAAAAGTCACAGTGCTTGTTCTGCAAGCTCTATGCAAACTGCAAATATATAATAACGTTATACTGGAGAGCGGAATATGACAAACTCTGCCTCCAACGCCGCATCTAGTCTACTCAGACTCAAGCAGACATTCTACGAGTAAGGCAAAAGTGCTGGTAAAATAGTAACATGCCAAATAAAAATGTTTTTATATAAATTACCAAGCACAACAATAGTAAAGATGGGCAACCTCCCACAGCTCCAGAGAACATTAATATGACTTTTAAGGACACCTATAAAGAGTTATAGTGCACAATCTAACTTTCAAGAGAGACATGTCTGTTGCTTTTTAAGAAATCTCCAAAATATCAGATGACAAGGCTAGATGGACTCCCAATAGATATATACAAGAAATATAAAATAAATGAAAGCTGAAATCAGCATTGTAGGACCTCTCAGCTAAGCACCACTCTGGCCTTATGAGGACTGCAGGAGTTCAAGCAACATCGCTTTCTTGCCACGTTGATGCACTCGCACAGTTACTGCATCCATCCACTAGGTGATACACATTGATCTATTCAGCATTGCTCCCTGATGATGCATATTCGGAATAACCCCTGGGGCGCAGTGGAGTCAAATTAAATAAAATAGGGGACCTTTATATTGAAGGAGTCTTGATGTCCTTTGAACAGCTGGTAAACAAATACAGGCTGCCCCTAAAGCACTTTTTTAAGCACTTACAGATTAGAAGCTTTGCCACTGCCTCACTGAATTTTACTGCTGAACCTCCATTTTCTACCATTTAATATATAGCTGTTCACCATCAGAGTAGAGGCCAAAGGTATGTAGAGGCCAATTTTATAATATTTTAATTTTAGCCTTGAAAGAAAACAGTCTCTCATACTTTTATGCATGGAAAACTGATCTGCAAACAAAAATCTCTGAGGATGAATGGAATAACTCATGTCTATTGGCACGAAAGCAAACTATTAACACATGGTGTAGATTATTACAATACAATTGGTTATTTAGAACATATATCACTCCTGCAAAACTTCACCATTTCAATTCAAATATTCCTGATGTGTGTGTTAAATGTAATATAGATAAGGGTACTCTTTTCCATTGCATGTGGCAATGTATGGAGCAATGTATCCCCGCACCCACCCAGGGTGGACGGGTGGGTGCAGTATCCCCTTGCTCCCACCAGGGTATAAGGGGGTGCAATGTATACGGGATTGCACTGTATGCTTCTCAATTTATATCTTTTTTTTTTTTCATGTTTTTTGCATGTCTGTTTAACAGAAAATTCTAATAAAAATATTTGTGGAAAAAAAGGGAAAATAAACAGTGGGAAAGCAGGTGACTTATTGTTGAAAGGGGGTGGGGATAAGGTGATGTCCCCAATTCACTATGTGAATGATGATCTCTGGTCTGTGATGACAAAAAAAAGTTTGATTCAGCTGGCAGCTTATATGGGGAAGTTATTCCACCTTGATGTTTCATGGCTAATGATCAAATTTTATTTTATTTTTTTACTTTACTAGCAGGTGTTTATACAACAACCATTATAGAGTGACAAAAAGCAAAAAGGTTGTCATCTACAAAATAATTAACCAGATAATAGAATAACAGCAATAGAAATCAAATAACCAAACAACAAAAAAAATAAATAAATTAAAAAAAATATAAAAAATGGTCAGATTTGAGGCTTGGCCATGCCCACATGCTTTGATGTAAGAAAAATCCTTTGGAAATGTTTGACCTGATTCAATGCCTCAAGACTATGCTGACAGATTTTGAAGCCTGGATTTCAAAAGCTGTTGGACAAGTTTGCTCGACACAAAGTCTATAAAAAAAAGACATGATAGTAGCTTTGATCCAAAATGGTTGATTTCCTGTTGGGTTTAGACTGTGGCTGGAAGAGACTTTTTTTTACATCCTGTCAAGATGTACATGTGTACAGAATTTTGTGATTGTCAGACAAAGCAAGCCTTGAGGCTGATTTTTAAAAAAGATTTCTAGGGGGCACTGTGGAGGAATTAGGCCACGCCTACCAAATATTGGATGACCTTCCTATCAGGGGGTGGGCAAGGCTTGATCACAGTGAATTTGGTGCAGCTCAGCTGAAATATGTGGAATTTAGAGTCAAACAATGTCATCACCTGTGACTTCGCCACGCCACCATAGCCATCCACCGAAAACTCTTTGCACTTTACAGCAAGTGAGACCAGATAGTTATGTATCTTCTGATACAAGATCATCTTGATTAGGTAAAGGGGGTCAGAAATGGAGCTTTCAAAGAAAAAAATGTCACTTCCTGTTCTGAGTGAGTGGGGGTTATATAACATACTATGATGACAAAGGATCACCAGGCATCCAACCAGGAACACTCATGCCAAGTTTTGTGCCAATTGACCTTTTTATGTGAAAGTTATAGAGTTTCAGTGAGTGCATGTGGTACTGTGAATAAACAATACTTTTTTTGTGAATGGGTCAAAGCAGTGAAAAATTACTAATAAATGTATTATTATGGACCTTAAGCAGCTTTCCATCGGGCAGCTTAGCCAAGAGACAATTATACAAAGAGTAAACGGATTCTCCGGGATATAAGGCTACTGATTGCTAAACGATGTATGTCACTATACTGGAAAAAGTCCCACAGACCAACTGTAAATCAATGGCTATGTCAAATTAAATTGAATCTTCTACTAGAAAGGATTACTTGCATGCTGAAGGGCAAGATGGATAAATTTGAATCAATTCAGAGGCCCTTCATGTCATATAGAGAAAAGTTGTAGATGGAGGAAGATCAGACTTTTAAAGCAGGACTTCATGTCTTTCTTCTTCAAACTTATAAAGATTGTATTCAAAACTACTCCTCGGGCTCAGACTTCATCTCTGCTCGGACTGTCTGGTCGCTTTGAACTGCCTTTTGGTACAGTCGTCTGGCAACCTCTCAGTCAATAAAATGTGTTTTACTGGGTGCGTTTGTTTCCTTGCGGGTGTGCCTATGTGGCTACTATTGATTGTAGCAACCTGCGCCACTGGATGTAGAGAGAAACAACGACGTCAGCTTTCTGCTCCGTAGTACACTAAACATCCGCTAGCTGTGTTCTACTGATTGCTAACATCTATTGTTCTTAGGCAGGACTTTGTTTACCCAACCAAGACAACATAGTCACGTGACATAGAATGACATGATGATGAATTCTGTCAATGAATCGTGCTGCCATGGCCAAATTTCAATCCATCGCCGTACGCATATGGTCTTCTCTAAATCATACGTGCATCATTGGATTTGCACCAAACGTTTTATAATTGACTTTTGTGAAGCTCTAAAGAGCCCAATAGCATTAAATTGTAATTTGACTCCACTGGGCCCATCAGCTACATCTCCTTGCTCGTCTACGGTGGCGAGCGGACAGCGTTGCTGGGGCTCCCGCGATCGCCATGAGGCCGGAGCGGTGCTGAGCTGTGAGGGCTATTCAAGGTTTCTTGTGTCTTATTTTGTTTTGTGTATCCACCAGTCACAGTTCAATCTATATTGTATTGATTTATTTCAGAAAGACTGTGAGGGTTTTACACAGACCAGCCAAAGAGACGTTGAATGGATTTCAAAAATATCCTTAATTTATTACAAAAAGTCAAAAAATAGTTCCAAAATGATAAATTGGGCCCAAAATTGAGGTCAACATAACAAACTACAAATCAGGTAGTGACACAATGAACTCAAGCAAAAAACTGACCTAACAAACAAGACATGAAGGGAACTTAATAGTGGCTGATCAGACCACTGCTAACACACATATAAGAACTTAAACAAATACTGGTCAACGCATTACTAAATCTTTAAATTAGATAAATATTGGAACTGAACTAACTTCCAAAAAGAACATTAAAGAAATGGTAAAATTAAACTAAAGACCAAATTTTACCTTCCTCTGGTAAACAAATGGAATAACCCACTGAGGAGGTTTGTCAGCCATATAAGGACAGCAATTAGCTGGAGCTCTTCTGGGTGATTCCAGCAGCAGCTCCAAAGGAAACTGGTTACTCAAAAGAAGAAGAAATTAATTTGTTGCATTTAACAAAAAATATAAAGAACTGACAGATGGGCGTGCCATGGTGGTGTAGGGGATAGCGCGACCCACATTTGGAGGCCTTGAGTCCTCGACGCAGCCGTCGCGGGTTCGACTCCCGGACCTGTCGACATTTACCGCATGTCTTCCCCCCCATTCCCCATTCCTGTCAGTCTACTATCAAAATAAGGGACACTAGAGCCCACAAAAAGCCCCCTGGTGGAAAAAAAAAAAAAAAGAACTGACAGATAAAGTTAACTAAATGTGAGCACTGCAAACAGTTAACTAAAGAGTCAGGCTAATCATAATTTTAAAGATAAAAATCTAAACTATTAACTAATCAATGTAAACTAATGCTAAGGATGAATAGAAAACGATTACCATTCACATCTCTGTGTGACAGTAGAGACAACTGTCACAAAGACTCTTGAAAAACTCATTTTAGCAGAGGATTAAGGCCATTGAAAGAGAAAAAGAATTCAGACTTTTTTCTCAGAATTCTGACTTTAATCTTCTGAGATCAAAAGTCAGAATTCTGAGATTAAAATCATTGCAGAGGGGCGGCATAACAATTGCTCCACACTTTTTTCCCCAGCAATATGCTTTATTAAGTAGTTTGCCCACCTCTATTACATAAAAATAGAAGAAAAAGAGGAACCAATCAAAGTCCCTAGATGACAGCATCACACCTAGCAATGGGGTCAAACACACCTTCTCACTGTGATGGGAATTTCTGTTGTTCTCAGGAGCTGATTGAATCACTCCTGAGTTAAGACTCCTGGGCAGGAATTTTTAAGATTAGATGGGAGCTCTATGAGAGAATCTTTGTGAATATAGGCCCAGGTCTCAACAAAAACGTTCTGAAACATGAGCAGGCTTGTTGGGAAGCTGGACCTGGACTCTGCTATAGGAAGCCAGCAAATTGACCTCCCACAGTGAATCAGAGAAAAGAAAATCTAGAGGAGAGCTGATCTTCCCTCTGTTGTTACTGGGCTATGAGGTCAGCAAAGTGGACAAATCCCCCCCTGATAAAGCCCATCTGTGTACAGAAGGGGTTGGGTGTGGAATACAAGCACACAGCTGTGTGTTGGAGAGTCAGTGGGAGCAGTCAGTGAGCCTGTTTGGATTTCATATGATGCACCCTCCCTTCCCGGGCAGAAAAACTGCAGCCAAACCGAGTATGAGTACCTTTCCGCATCCTTAAAGATGACTACCCAATACACACACACCCACACAAGCAAAACAGGGCCTTAACCTTCTGTGGGTTGGCCTCTCCATGAGAACATGTGAGTTTTCTTTTCACTGCTGTTGAGAAGCTCAGCAGTGTTGGAGGAATTGTTCATTACAGAGGAAATCTTCAAACGTGTCCCTGGCGTTAATAACAGTAGCACCTTTCAAATCTGCCAAAATTAGAATTATGGGATTGAGGAGGGGCTCTTTGTTGTTTCTATGTATGCTTGAAGAGTGCAAAGGTCAACTGAGTTGAAGCCAGCTCAAACACAGACAGCTTCTTAAAACTGAGAGGAACATAGTGTTTTCTGTTAGTAAGAACTGAAAGCTCTTCTTCAGTCCTTGTTAAAAGAATAAATTACCTACAATACATAGAACAAGATTTTATTCGAACAACTCACATTGTAGGATTAAAAGGTTCTTGGATTTCCACTGCATTCTCATTAGCTCTAAACCGGGGGGCCCAAAGTTGGGCCTAGCAGTAAGGCTTAAAAGACAAGTATAATTTTAACATGTTTGTAGCTTACAAAATGACGATTGGTGTTTATGGTGGATTGTAATTTGTGTTTGGTTGTTTATCCTCTTTTATAGAACCACACATATACTGTTGGAAATATTAATTTAATTCTGCTAGTTTTCATAATTTTTAACTTTAGTGCATATTGAAATATTAGATTGATCATAATTGTTTTGAGTAGGCCTCAATTTAGGTTAGATTTTGACTCATGTTTTAATCAATATATAAGTTAATTAGTAAAACATTTTTCTTATATATAATGATCACAATTTGATTAAAATTTGTCTATGCAGTAGAATTTGCATAGACAATAAGAACATATTAGATCATGTTCTTAAGTCCTACATTCATCTGAAAAATGCTTTTGTTCGTTATAACCAAAGATGCAGAAAACTACACAGAAAATATTAAGTGCAATTGACGTTATAGCATTGCAATTGGTCATGTATGTTATAAACGAGTTTGAAAATATTATATGAAACGTGTGCTAATTTTTATAATCAAAATTTGCTGTTTAATGCAGTGGGTGATTAAACCCAATGCATTAAACAGAGGTCAGGAGAGCTCTGTGCTGTTCAGGAACCAGTTTGAGGCAGTTTGAAAGGATGAAAAAACACAGGTAGCTGATAAACTTCAGTCCTACTCTTTGACTCAAATACTTCCCTATGAAATAAGCAAATCTGTTGTTCAAACCTTGAGAAAGTAAGTGGTGAGGATGACTTGGATAGATTCATGTCTTAGCCTTGGCAAATGCTGTTTGCACCATGCAGGTGCAAACAGCAACAAGTCATTACAGGCTGTTTGAGACCACCTCTAAATATAAGGTACGTTAGAACTCAGACAGTAAAAACACACCTTCACATAAAAGTAATTGAGCTAAAACAGCTAGTCAGATCGTGAGGCTGTGTCCACAACAACGCTCTCCGAAGATGGCTTCGTATTTTGCATTTTTTCTAAGGCTATTAATCCTTCCTTTGTGGCTTTGGTATCTGATGACCATGTTGAGCTATTGGTGAGATTTTATGCATTTAATAGTTTGAATAAATTCTGGTTGATTGTGAAGTTAAACAGTAACTGTTGTCTTTGTGGTTTCACTTTTACACGACATTAACCGACCTGGGGAGATGAGATAATGAGCAATAGTAGAAAAACGATTTGTTTTCAACAATACCCACACACATCCCCTTAAACCAGTTTTTCTCAAATTGTGGTCCCCCGACCACAGGTGGTCCAGTGGAAAGTTCCTGAGGGTGAGTTTCAGAACTTTTGTTTTTGAACAGTGACACATAGCATGATACATGCCTCCAGTTCTAGGTTTGCGGCTGTGCTGAGTGCATATGACAGTGACGAGGCAGTGAACAGAGCTGCGCCACACATGCACTAACTGTGCACTGTAACAAATGGCTGTAAAAACTACAGCATGAAAATACAGTAAGATGGCTGGGTTTTGAAAATACAGCTTTTTACTGTAATCTGAAATGCATATGGAAAGTATATGATATGGGATGTGATTGGACCGCTGGATTATGTGCGGAAATTTACAGCTGTACTGTAAATTTTTAATGTACAGTTGCATTGTGGGATTTTTTTTTTTTTTACCATTTTTTTCTCCGAAGAGTTTTTGCGGCACTAGTGGCTCGAAGATTCGTACCTGGAAAACTAAGAATCTTCAGACATGGTTGGTTTGAGACAACAAAACTTTTTGGAGGACAACTACAATGAAAGAAGGTCAGAGAGAGTGTCTGTCCACTAAATCTGTCCTTTTCATCCCGTCTGTCTTTAACTGACAAATGTAGTTTAATGTTCTGTTTATCTCATGTATTAAAACATGTTTTTCTTTCTTTATCTTCCTGTCATGATGGGTTCTATTTTCCTAATCCACATGCAGAACACAACACCGGAGAAGTTGGATCAGTGTAAGTGAATTTATTTTGAACACAATAATTATGAAATGTGCAGTGAAGGTCTGGTCCAGGGAGGAAACGGGTTCACGGAGCAATCGGCACACTAAAGAGGCAGAGCAGAGTGGTGAGTTCAGGGTTGTCGGCAACGGGAGTGTTATATGACAAACTTGACAGAGCTTACTTGTGGTGCGGAGGTTCGGGGCTTTGGGAGGGTAAACTGGAATGTCCGGGGTCTCGATCTCTTTGTGGGTCCAGATGGTTCGGTGCTTGATGGCGGAAATTCAGGAGGCAACGGAGGAGTGCGTCGGAGGGCAGACAGGTAGACTCAGGCTCAGCGGGGACAGAGGAGCGGTGCGACTGCCAGTCGTGGAATCTGGAGAAGGTGAGTCTGGAAACTCGGGCAACCAGTGGGTACGTTCCACGGCGTCACGAGGGATGTCTTGATAAGCAAACCAGGCAGGACCTAAACTTTGCAGATCCAGGGCGTCTCGAGAGATCACGTGAAGGCAAGAGACAACAGGGAAAAATCACTAGGAGGTTTAGGTCAACGAGGAAACACAAAGACAAGCTCTAGGAGGCTCAGAGGTACCGTTACTGGCTATACACTCAGGCGCCAGTGGACTGGCAGTCCTCTCCTCTTGTACGTACACACCGCTGATGAGCTGATGGAACTCAGGTGCGCTGGATGACGGCACACAAACACTCCAGGAGGGTGAGTCTGGCGCCATCTGGTGGTCAAAGGTGAGTAAGATGCACAGGAAGCCCACAAAGAAAACTAAAGAACCCCGGAACATAACACTTCCAGCAACCCTTTGATGATTTCTGGAGAAGTTCAGGACTGAGACCAACTCATAACTCATCCATGTTGGTTTTGTTTGGCTGTTCACTAAGTCTTAAACTGGCCCAAATGTTTAAGATGTACTGTTGGGGTTCCAATAAGGTTTTGAAAAATATATAACTTCAATATTTGACATTGCTGGATCCCTTCCTTCCTTCAAAGGAAGAAAACAGACATTTAGAATTTTGACTGCAATTTTTACATGTAAACCTGGTAAAACATTGTTTTTATTACTTTGACATGCAGTTTGCTGGGAAACTTTGACGCTTGGGCACTTTGGTTTTAGTAAAGATTCTTTAATTCATTTTATTCAATGTAATATTACTGTAAGATGATTTATTTTCCCTTTTCAATTAATATGTTCCATAGCTAAGGAATTGTGCTGTGCCTTTAAGAGGAGCT